>JAVTVY010057375.1:0-29538 GCA_036873755.1 Hanleya hanleyi | reverse complement strand
CTTGTCATTCTTCAACACAATTACTGGTACCATGGTTACAGGAGAACAGTCTGTGTAAGCTACATGTAACTCCAACTTGTCATTCCTCAACACAATTACTGGTACCATGATTACAGGAGAACAGTCTGTGTAAGCTACATGTAACTCCAACTTGTCATTCTTCAACACAATTACTGGTACCATGGTTACAGGAGAACAGTCTGTGTAAGCTACATGTAACTCCAACTTGTCATTCTTCAACACAATTACTGGTACCATGATTACAGGAGAACATCCTGTGTAAGCGCATGTAACTCCAACTTGTCATTCTTTCTTCAACACAATTACTGGTAAATTCATGGTTACAGGAGAACAGTCTGTGTAAGCTACATGTAACTCAATCGTGTCATTCTTCAACACAATTACTGGTACCATGATTACAGGAGAACATTTTGTGTAAGCTACATGTAACTCCAACTTGTCATTCTTCAACACAATTACTGGTACCATGGTTACAGGAGAACAGTCTGTGTAAGCTACATGTGACTCAATCGTGTCATTCTTCAACACAATTACTGGTACCATGGTTACAGGAGAACAGTCTGTGTAAGCTACATGTAACTCCAACTTGTCATTCTTCAACACAATTACTGGTACCATGATTACAGGAGAACAGTCTGTGTAAGCTACATGTAACTCCAACTTGTCATTCTTCAACACAATTACTGGTACCATGGTTACAGGAGAACAGTCTGTGTAAGCTACATGTAACTCCAACTTGTCATTCTTCAACACAATTACTGGTACCATGATTACAGGAGAACAGTCTGTGTAAGCTACATGTAACTCCAACTTGTCATTCTTCAACACAATTACTGGTACCATGGTTACAGGAGAACAGTCTGTGTAAGCTACATGTAACTCAATCGTGTCATTCTTCAACACAATTACTGGTACCATGGTTACAGGAGAACAGTCTGTGTAAGCTACATGTAACTCCAACTTGTCATTCTTCAACACAATTACTGGTACCATGATTACAGGAGAACAGTCTGTGTAAGCTACATGTAACTCCAACTTGTCATTCTTCAACACAATTACTGGTACCATGGTTACAGGAGAACAGTCTGTGTAAGCCAACTCCAACTTGTCATTCTTCAATACAATTACCAGTATCTACACTGCAAAGTTTGATTGCCTGCATTGAATTCTTAATGCAGACACTAATTTCCCCATTACTAGACAGTTAACCGGTGTGCACAAAATCACGCCCCCTGCATGTCCCGCTAAATGGTTATTGTCTTAGTCATAATTTCATCTCGTAGCTGTGTCTCGCAGCAATTAGACAGTGATGGGGTAGTTAAGAGGGTATGGCGTACAACCCTGACAATTTCAATCAGCTCGTTTCAGCTCTTCTGGTTAAGTGATTATTGGCTGCAGAACATATACTATAGCTAAAGCATGTAGCATATGTATACGGTCTGCAACGAAGGGTACTGGTACCATGAGTACAAGAGATCATTCTGTGTAAGCTAACTCCAACTTTTCATCCTTCAATACAATTACTGATACCATGATTACAGGAGAGGACAACTTTATTTCACAATATCATATTGTTCTAACACCGTCAGAAGCTATGGTAAGGAAATGCATCCCACTTGAATGAAACTTGGACAGTGGAAATTGGGGAGACTATAACCTACGTTGTCACCCGTATGACGCCAGGGCTCGAATTGGCGGCCTGCAAATTGCAATTTGCAGGCCAAATTTGAGGTGTTGCAGGCCATGTGAAAATTCGCCTGCAAAAAAAAAAAAAAAAAAATTGCAGGTCATAATTTCTGTGGCAGAAATTGTTATTATCTTCTGTTCAGTGGATATTCTGGAGATCATTTTCGTCGACGGCATGTCCAAAAGGTAGAAAACTTTTCATCTTTTTCAACACAAAATACATCGTCGTGGTCGAGTTCAGATCGATGGCAAAAGTAAATATGTTCAGGGGAGTCTGCTCGCACATTACTTGGAAATAGAGAACTGTTGTCTCTCTTTACTGTCCTTACGCATGCGTGCGCCGCTGTTCTAGGAATCCTATTTCCGTTCGTTTGTTGCCGAGAGACTGGCCAAAATGAACTGACACTGACAGATTAATTTGCCGGGCTGCCAAATAATGAAATAAATTGTGTGATGGCAAAAGTATCAACTGTACGATCGTGGGGGGTAACGACTGGCTCAAATCAGACACGGTTTACTCCAACTATAACGTATTATTTCATTAATTATTTCACGTGAGTTCGGTGTTTATTATTAAAAAAGACACTTATTTATGTGAAGATCGCCTACAAATGTAAAACAGAGCGTCATTTATTCAGAAAAGTTTGTTGAAACGCGTAAAAACGCACCTTGTTGACAAGCTCCTCCAACGAAAACCCGGAAGGCAATCTCAACGTTAAAGATGTCAAATTGAAGGGCAACAACTCTGCTTTCACTCTTCACAGCCTTTCTCGTGTCAGGTGGTAAAAATGCGTCGATTTTATTGGGTAAAATGGTCATGTGTTTCGAATCCTTTCCATTCAACCTCAATAAACCCGCAAAAATGATGATCACCTGACGTAATGCGACTTGCTGATTGGTCAAACTGTGACAACTGCTCATTACCATAAAATATTCACGAGTTACGCATGCGCCCTGGCCGATCTCGACGGAGTCTGGGTTTCGCTGCGGGAAGCCACACTTCGCGTAAACGAAAGGATTTTTACCGATTTACTTGGAATATTCAATAAATATTCAATGATCGTTATGCTACGAGTAACCAGGAATACATACTGTGACATCTATAAGAATTTAGAGGAGTTATTAAGTGGAGATGAAGCAAAACAGACCGTCCATCGGTAGTACTCTGAACGTGATAGAATTCTAACGTGAGTTTTACGGTACACAATTTTTCCGAATTACGATTCCTAAATATTTCTAAAGCTGTAAAATGACAAATATGTTCTGAATGTATGTTCAGGGTTTTAAAATGATGTATCGTGCATCAAATACTATCCATTATTTCAATTTATTTATCAATTCCCGTGACCAGACAGTCGCCGTTTTTTTAGCCCCATTTTGAACAGTTCAACTCTGCTTGACAGCATGGCACTCACACGTCGACCAGCGTATAAGAGGCCGACAGGACTAGGGTTAAGTGTAAAGTCCGTTATTGAGCTGTGGTCCATCAAAGAATTTCGAAAATCTTATTAAAAAAATGCAGGTCAAATTTTGCAATTGCAGGTCATCTTGGATTTGACCTGCAAATTTTTTGGAAGGGTTTTTTTTTTGCAGGTCATCTCTCATGCTCTAAAGCGAGCCCTGGACGCCCTGTTTATGAAAAGATCGAGTTTCAAGGTGACTGAAAAGCATCGTTGAGAGAAAAAAACATCAACATATCAATTGAATGGATACCACCTACCCTCCACATCCTCCAAGTCAAGGATTTTCCAGCTTGTGCTGAGCTGTCCTGTCCAGCCTGCGTGTTTCTTCACATCAACAGGCCAGCCCAAGGAATGGACAAACTCCAGGAACTGAGGTTGAACATTTGATTTCCTCGTCTGTAAATGAAATAGCATTTTGTAGCTTATGTTCATTGATATGATCCACCGTCCCCGCTTTCCTTTTTTGATTTCCTAGTCATACGTTAATATCGACATTATTGGTACACTGAACTGTTATTCCTTAATCTGTGTGGCTGATTTTGACTATTGTGTGTTCCAGCCAATCTGATGAGAACGTTTTGTCCGATTTATTTTTCTGCATAGCATTTGTTAATGTTGGAGAAACAAAAATTCTCATAAGTGCGGCTATCTTTAAACAAGTACGCACAGAATGCTGTCCGAAAAAGGACTGGAAGAAATATAAAAAAGATAGTGCCACGGCACTGTAGCGCTCATCTGGCTATAACTGGAGAAAGTGGCTGCGAGAAATTTTTACTGAAGAACTGCAATAGATGAGTTTCTAACTTGCGTTGTCTCCCCTGAACAAAATGGCAACATAGTCGATTTCACAGGAGGTCAAGCTGTAAATTCATGATTGTAATTGGAGGTTATGGAATAAAGGCAATTATACCAAAATATAATGTGTGATTGTCAGTAAGCTGTATAAGCAATAACCAGAACCAATTTTTATTATGTGATTGCAGTCGTTCGTCCGTCTGTCCACTTCGTGTCCGGACAGTACATTGGACAGTTTTTAACCTACGATTCCAATATTTTGTGGGTATATGCACCAGGGGGAGACATGTCGAGTACGAAATATGTGCGACTGGGTTGTTACGATGGCAATGAGATGTAACAGGACATTTTTCCAATGAAAGTAATCTCTGGTGAGGTATGGCCTAACCAAGACATACCCTCATCTGTCTGCGAAGATGTAAAAGATAGTGCCACGGCACTGTAGGTCATCTGTCTGTAACTGGAGAAAGTAGCTGTGAGAAATTTTTACTAAAGAACTGCAATAGATGAGTTTCTAACTTGTGTTGTCCCCCTGAACACTATAAAATGATCCATGCAGTTATTTCCTGAGATTTTATGATAAAGTTTCATGGGAAATTCAAGATGCGGCAATATTGGATTTTCGAAATGAACCAAAAAAAAGGTATCTTGCACAACTGGATCACAAGGGGAACCTGTGTATCAACATCCATGCAGTAATATCCTAAGAATTCACGATAACAAAATTTCATGGGGAAATCCAAGACGGCCACCAGGTGGCCATATTGAATTTTCAATCAGACCATATATGGTATCCTGCACAGCTAGACCCCAAGGGCAACCTCTGTACCAAATTTGAGAAAGATCCATGCAGTAGTTCCTGAGAAATCACGATAACAATGTTTCATCTGGAAATCCAAGATGGCCGTCTGGTGGCCATATTGGATTTTTCAATCAGACTACAAATTGTATCTTTCGCAACTACACCCCAAGGGGAACCTCTGTACCAAATTTGAGAACGATCCATGCAGTAGTTCCTGAGAAATCGCGATAATGTTTCATCTGGAAATCCAAGATGGCCGCCTGGTGGTCATATTGGATTTTTCAATCAGACCACAAATTGTATCTTGCGCAACTAGACCCCAAGGGGAACCTGCATATCAAATTTGAGAAAGATCCATGCGGTTCTTCCTGATAAATCACGATAACGAAGTTTCATAGGGAAATCCAAGATGGCCGCCTGGTGGCCATATTGGATGTTTGAATCAGAGCAGAAAAGGTATCTTGCACAACTAGACCCCCCAAGCGGAACCTGTGTACCAAATTTGAGAAAGATCCATGCAGTAGTTAACGAAAAATAATGATGACAAGATTTCACTGGCAAATTCAAGATGGCCGCCTTGTGGCCATATTGGATTTTTCAATCAGACCACAAATTGTATCTTGCACAACTAGACCCCAAGGGGAACCTCTGTACCAAATTTGAGAAAGACCCATGCAGTACTTCCTGAGAAATCGAGATAACAATGCTTCATCTCGAAATCCAAGATGGCCGCCTGGTGGCCATATTGGATTTCTGAATCAGACCACAAAAGTATCTTGCACAACTAGACACTAAGGGGAACCTGTGTATCAAATTTGAGAAAGATCCATGCAGTACTTCCTCATAAATCACGATAACGAAGTTTCATAGGGAAATCCAAGATGGCTGCCTGGTGGCCATATTGGATGTTCGAATCAGAACAGAAAAGGTATCTTGCACAACTAGACCCCAAGGGGAACCTGTGTACCAAATTTGAGGAAGATCCACAAAGTAGTTCCTGAGAAATTGCAATAACAATGTTTCATGGGGAAATCCAAGATGGCCGCCTGGTGGCCATATTGGATTTGCGAATCAGACCACAACAGGTATCTTGCACAACTAGACCCCAAGGGGAACCTGTGTACCAAATTTGAGAAAGATCTATGCAGTAGTTCGTGAGAAATCGCGATAACAATGTTTCAATGGCAAATTCAAGATGGCCGCCATGGCGGCCATATTTAAAATCGTATCGACACGGCATGAACAAATTCTGGTGTACTCATTGGGGGAACATGCATGCCAAGTTTCAGCTTAATCGGCCAAGCGGTTTCAGAGAAGAAGATGTTTACGCACAACGGACGACGCACGACGCACGACGGACGACGCACGATGGACGACGGACGACGGACAGTCAGGCCATGACATAAGCCCATCGGGCCTTCGGCCCAGATGAGCTAAAAATTGAAAATATAGACTCGAGTTATGTGACATTTTCAAATATCAGTTACAAACTTATCACCTGTGTAGGTCGGCCTCCACTAATCACGACCCAGGTCATACTTATAGGCTAATACCTCTTTGGGTAACTTTTGTGCATGACTATACTGACGGTGTCATTTTCATTGTGATGTCAAGCTCAAAGCCATGATGTTGCTATTGTGGCCAGTATTGATACACAACCTTTGCAACATCATATTGTGACATCGTGGTATTGCTTTTGAATTACAACATTGTGAAACTCTTGAAATTCCACGAATGACATACAGTGTCTCAACACCACCTCAGAGTACTGGACTGGTCCAAATCAACAATGAACGACATCAGAATTTAACCCAGAGATCAACCATCCCAACAGAAAATATTTCAAACAGATAGTTCCACTGGGCGGTGTTTGATAATATTTTGAATGAATACTATAATATTTAGTACATTATGGCAGAAACGTATGTTTCAGAACACAACAATTTTTATTTGTAAAAAAAATGGACAAAACGTTCTCAATAGATTGGCTGGGACAGACATTGAGGTAAACATGGTGTTGGCAGGTCCAAACAGAGATACTGTCTGACAGAAGAATATACAATTCTGTTCATCCCACACTGTGCTATTCAATGGAGGAGTACAGGATAGTTAACATCAGCCATATAGGTTACTTATTTCTAGGACCCATGTTTTGTACCATGTCTATTGCCATGAGGGGAAGATTAATTTCCTCTACATGATGGCTGTACATGGCTAGTCACACATATCCAGGTAATCATATCGTAGTTAGTTATATCGTCACTACATGGCCGAAGTACTGCTGAACGAGATCTTTAACCCTAACTCACTACTTATTCCTAGTGTATCCATCAATAAATACTTCTCACTCTAAAATTTAACTTTTAATGAACTGTGTGTTAATATTAACTGTGCTATGGTTAGGTGGGTTACAAGTCTGGTGGTTATGTCCAATCTGAAGCTAATTCCAATTGTGCAAGTGAAGTGCTTAGATCCATAATGGGCCTACCCTGAGCAATCACTATTCCATACTTACAACATTACGAAGTATCTGGTCATGAGAGGTTTGTCCAGTTTTCACATAGAACACATGGACAGTGTCATGGTCTCGTGTAGGCACCCCATCCAGTGTTTCTAGGTCAGCATATAACCCAGTGTTAGAGGGGTCCAACATAACCAGGGCTGGGGGAACACTGCTGTTAGTTGGCTCCTGCATAAAATGATGTATGTCAATATTAGATTGAGGAGTTCAACAAATCAGTAGCTACAGGATAGGTCTGTCATACACAGTTCAAGTCCAAAACAGAACTAGTCAGACTGATGAATAGTGGATTACACACCAGTCTTAATATATACTGTGTACTTTCAAGTATAAATTGATAAGGAAATTAAATTTGATCAAGTATTTGATTCATTTTCACACCTTGAATAGGTTACACTGATACAAGGCTATTTTGATAACTATGCTACCTGTCACTATAAAAGAGAATGATTCTTGTGTAGTTACCACTAATGATAATAACTTGAGGCTCCACATGCCATAACCCATTACTGTAAAATGTACCACATTCACACCATATCCCTGTCAAATACGATGCCAGCTAAATTACTCTGAAATACAATTGAGGAACCAAGTCAAAAGATGTCTGCAAAAAAACATGGTTCAACATCATAACACAGGCACAATAATTGTACTCTGTCTCCTAAAAATAATGTCAGTCTATCAGGGTGAACATTTAGATATTTTGAAATACACTGAAGAATATCAGCCACCGTCCCACGCTATGATCACATGACTTACCTTCAGAGCTTCTAGAGAGAGGAACCCATAATGAGATAAGAAGAGTCTGGCTGTTTGGAACTCATGGCATATACTGTAATAGAAACAATCAAATTTCACATGTAAAACAGAAATTTAACGAGACAATTTCACAATACATTAGAACCATTTTCGCGGTGGGTAACTAGTGTGTACAGTCATTCATTTCAGCTTTGTAATTTTATATATCTAGTAGATGAATAGTTTATTAAAATCAGTAAGACAGACTCCATTAATGGATAAGTTGCATATTTGAGAGAACAAAGAAGAGCCTGTCTGTTCACTGACCTGCGGTTTAAAGCTACTGGGTGGTATGATTTCAGTTGGCCCTATTTATTAACCCTGGAGACTATTTTGAACTGCTGATAGCTGACATGATGTTATACATATGACTCAAGCCTATTCTGTGGATAAGAACTTCTTTATTGCTGTGGAGTTATCCATAGAACAGCTTTGTGTTATACAAACCGACTTCTAAATGCCGATCAAAGAAAATATACATATATACTATATTTTCCCAGTATTCAAAAACATCGCTATTATGCTATAATGTATAGTTTGGCAAATATCACATGAAATTATTTCAGCTATCACCAGTTCAAAATAGTCTCTGGGGTTAAATAGATAGGGCAAAGTGAAATTATACCACCCAGTAGCTGATCAGCGGAGGTCACGGGTCAGTGAACAGACAGGTTCTTTTTTGTTCTCTCAATAATGTGCAACTGAGTTATTGTCTCTAAAATAAATCCTCAAGCCCTGAAAAGTGATCTCAATTCATTCTGACCTGGGTGGTTTACACTCTGTCTGTTGGTTTGGGTAACGAGTTGTTCTCATTTTCTGATGAACACGGTCTCTGACTTTGTTTTCGAACCGTTCCTGATTCTGAATAAACCCCTTCAATTTGTCCAGCTCTATGGCATCCTTCTCTGTTATCAGGTATTCCATTGACGGGATGCTCAGGTCTCTAGAAGTGAATAAACAAGGACACAATAATATCAATAATCTAATACTGATTACATGGAGCCCAATCAATGTTTATCACTTAATAATACAACAAATGCAACAATCATTGGTCAAATATTATCACAAATCACACACAATTACTAATCAGCTATTACTAAAGATTCAATAGAGTCAATCTTAGTCACATAGGATCAGGTCTCAAGAAATACAAATAAAACAATCACTGAATCTAACCTTTTTACACTGATCTAGTATAAAAAAAGCTCAATCATTACGTACAATGATCTAGTATAAAAAAAGCTCAATCATTACGTACAATCAACATCTAAATACTATCCAATAATATGTTTTAATAGAACTAGGGATATCGCATGCCCTTTCTATACTACTCATCGCGCACTACTCATCGCACATGCGCAGTCGATCCATTCTACTGTAGGGTGCAAGCCTGGCCCATGGAATCTCGGGTAGTGAAAACCCCAGGTCACTCGCCCACCCTATCCCGCGCCACACCTATGCGACCCGCTGTGAGTGAGTAAAGCGGAGTAGGAGTCAGAGTCAGACACGCCACGGATTATACTAGGTAGATGGATAGGATATTCATGATATAAGAGGATTACAATCCTCCATACGTAGTACTGGGTATTGATACAGTTATGATGATCATCATACATCCAGCACCTACTGATAACACAGCCATGTGCAATGGTAAGAATAATGATTCTTCTGCAATGCTCAGACTTGATATGGTATTGTGAAACTGATTTCAACAGTCAAAGAAGTGGCAAATTAAATTCATTCCAAATTGGTTCTCTCATGCAGACCCTGGCAAATTCAAAGCAATTGGAACAACTTTATATGGCTGCAAAACTGTCGCTTCATAGGTTATGGTCTATTGTATACTCACGCCTTGGTTAACGGTATTTTGTCCACAATCTCCGGAAAGTATCTCTGTTTGACGTTATGGTGGACACCTACATTGTTCATGGGCAGAGGTCGACCGGGGTCAGACAGGTGCGACTTGGAGGATACCTAACAAATCAAGTTATTTATGCAATATACTTTAAAGGAGAGAAATGTGACAAAAAATTTAATATATATGTTAGTTAATAGAATTGTTATAATTTGTCCGATAGGGCACAATACTGTATCGCATAACAGGAGATTTGTCATTGAGGCAGACCTTGGAATATGTTTTTGGAAAGATGCTGAATTCATCAAACAAAACAACATAATCTAGAGAAGACTTGTGAATAGAGAAAAACAGCCAATAACCTTCTGTAATCGTGGGGAGTGTCTGAGCTGCATGGTCCAGGCATGGCGTCCAAACGGTCCTCTGATTAACGCGGTCACTGTGGGCAGGAGATCTGAACAGACAATCAATAACAATGAAACAAAGAGAAAATATCTAAAAATTCAACGTTGGGTGAAACTTTTATGGCTGGATATATACAGATAGTCACAGAAAACATAATGTATTCTGGTTTGGAATCCTACATTCTATTCATCACTTCTGAATGTTGGTCATCCTAGGAAAAGAAAAAAAGAAAAAAGAAAAAATAATAAAGTAAATTCTCTCATTTTCCCCAAACTGGCTGGCAAAAAAGGAGATGCATCCACTAACTACAACACATGAATACCATTCCTTTTTGATGTGGCTACAAATAAAATTAAGCACATCATCTAGCTCTCAAACGGCTCTCAAATTGACAGGTCATTCTTACCTTCTACATTCCCAAGTGGTAGCTCTAGAAGACCAATAATGACCGAGTTGTCGAGTACAAAGTATCGGAATTGTGACTGCTGCTCTACTGAGGCACTTCCCCGAGCACACTTCAATAGGGATTTCTCATCCAGTAAAGAAAACAAGGACTCGGGACCACATGGTGGGGGAAAGGCACCCTGAACAACAACAACAACACAGTAAATAAATACACGATGTTTGAGGGTTCTCCAACATTCTATATCTTGTAAAAATAAGCACATGAGCATGAACATGGCATACCCTATACCAAACATAAGAAGCATTTCATTGTCCTGAAGAAAAGTCCACCAGCTTATTACATCACATATTTGAATCGAGGCCATGCATGAAAATCTTACAATCTTGTAAATGACAGTTTTACTTTTGAAAAAGCACAACTTTCAGTTGTTAAGAAGCTTTTGGAATTTAGAGGTTATCTAACACTAAGTCAAATTCTTTTAGGACTAGCAGAAACTTAAAAGAACATGGTGAAACCCACTTGGCCAATGATTGGTGTCATCCGCTATGGAGAACAACATGAGCTAAGCCTGTGGTATTTTTGCCAGCTGGTCACTGACTGGCGACATCTGCTACGGAGAACAACACGTGCTAAGCTGGAAGTGTACTCACACGCAGACAGTGATTGGTCTCATCTGCTATGGAGAACAGCACAAGCGAAGCCTGTGATGTACTTACCACCTGGTCAATGATTGGTGTCATCTGCTATGGAGATCAACATGAGGTAAGCCTATGGTGTACTTACCACCTGGTCAATGATTGGTGTCATCTGCTATGGAGAACAGCATGAGCTAAGCCTGTGGTGTACTTACCACCTGGTCAATGATTGGTGTCGTCTGCTATGGAGATCAACATGAGCTAAGCCTGTGGTGTACTTCCCACCCGGTCAATGATTGGTGTCATCTGCTATGGAGATCAACATGAGCTAAGCCTGTGGGTACTTCCCACCTGGACAATTGATTGGTGTCATCTGCTATGGACAACAGCATGAGCTAAGCCTGTGGTGTACTTACCACCTGGTCAATGATTGGTGTCATCTGCTATGGAGAACAGCATGAGCGAAGCCTGTGGTGTACTTCCCACCTGGTCAATGATTGGTGTCATCTGCTATGGAGACCAACACGAGCTAAGCCTGTGGTGTACTTACCACCTGGTCAATGATTGGTGTCATCTGCTATGGAGGACAGCATGAGCTAAGCCTGTGGTGTACTTACCACCTGGTCAATGATTGGTGTCGTCTGCTATGGAGATCAACATGAGCTAAGCCTGTAGTGTACTTACCACCTGGTCAATGATTGGTGTTGTCTGCTATGGAGAACAGCATGAGCTAAGCCTGTGGTGTACTTACCATCTGGTCAATGATTGGTGTCATCTGCTATGGAGACCAACATGAGCTAAGCCTGTGGTGTACTTACTACCTGGTCAATGATTGGTGTCATCTGCTATGGAGAACAGCATTAGCTAAGCCTGTGGTGTACTTCTGCTATGGAGAACAGCAAGAGCTAAGCCTGTGGTGTACTTATCACCTGGTCAATGATTGCTGTCATCTGCTATGGAGAAGAGCATGAGCTAAGTCTGTGGTGTACTTACCACCACCTGGTCAGTGATTGGTGTCAGCTGCTATGGAAAACAGCATGAGCTAAGTCTGTGGTGTACTTACCACCTAGTCAATGATTCGTGTCATCTGCTATGGAGGACAGCATGAGCTAAGTCTGTGGTGTACTTACCACCACCAGGTCAATGATTGGTGTCATCTGCTATGGAAAACAGCATGAGCTAAGTCTGTGGTGTACTTACCACCTGGTCAATGACTGGTGTCATATGCTATGGAGAACAGCATGAGCTAAGCCTGTGGTGTACTTAACACCTGGTCAATGATTGGTGTCATCTGCTATGGAGAACAGCATGAGCTAAGCCTGTGGTGTACTTACCACCTGGTCAATGATTGGTGTCATCTGCTATGGAGAACAGCATGAGCTAAGCCTGTGGTGTACTTAACACCTGGTCAATGATTGCTGTCATCTGCTATGGAGAAGAGCATGAGCTAAGTCTGTGGTGTACTTACCACCACCTGGTCAGTGATTGGTGTCAGCTGCTATGGAAAACAGCATGAGCTAAGTCTGTGGTGTACTTACCACCTAGTCAATGATTCGTGTCATCTGCTATGGAGGACAGCATGAGCTAAGTCTGTGGTGTACTTACCACCACCAGGTCAATGATTGGTGTCATCTGCTATGGAAAACAGCATGAGCTAAGTCTGTGGTGTACTTACCACCTGGTCAATGATTGGTGTCATATGCTATGGAGAACAGCATGAGCTAAGTCTGTGGTGTACTTACCACCACCTGGTCAATTATTCGTGTCATCTGCTGTGGAGAACAGCATGAGCTAAGCCTGTGGTGTACTTACCACCTGGTCAATGATTGGTGTCATCTGCTATGGAGAACAGCATGAGCTAAGTCTGTGGTGTACTTACCACAACCTGGTCAATTATTGGTGTCATCTGCTATGGAGAACAGCATGAGCTAAGCCTGTGGTGTACTTACCACCTGGTCAATGATTGGTGTCATCTGCTATGGAGAACAGCATGAGCGAAGCCTGTGGTGTACTTCCCACCTGGTCAATGATTGGTGTCATCTGCTATGGAGACCAACACGAGCTAAGCCTGTGGTGTACTTACCCCCTGGTCAATGATTGGTGTCATCTGCTATGGAGGACAGCATGAGCTAAACATGTGGTGTACTTACCACCTGAGCTAAGCCTGTAGTGTACTTACCACCTGGTCAATGATTGGTGTCGTCTATGGAGAACAGCATGAGCTAAGCCGTCTATGGAGAACAGCATGAGCTAAGCCTGTGGTGTACTTACCACCTGGTCAATGATTGGTGTCATCTGCTATGGAGACCAACATGAGCTAAGCCTGTGGTGTACTTACTACCTAGTCAATGATTGGTGTCATCTGCTATGGAGAACAGCATGAGCTAAGCCTGTGGTGTACTTCTGCTATGGAGAACAGCATGAGCTAAGCCTGTGGTGTACTTAACACCTGGTCAATGATTGCTGTCATCTGCTATGGAGAAGAGCATGAGCTAAGTCTGTGATGTACTTACCACCACCTGGTCAGTGATTGGTGTCATCTGCTATGGAGAACAGCATGAGCTAAGCCTGTGGTCTACTTAACACCTGGTCAATGATTGCTGTCATCTGCTATGGAGAAGAGCATGAGCTAAGTCTGTGGTGTACTTACCACCACCTGGTCAGTGATTGGTGTCAGCTGCTATGGAAAACAGCATGAGCTAAGTCTGTGGTGTACTTACCACCTAGTCAATGATTGGTGTCATCTGCTATGGAGGACAGCATGAGCTAAGTCTGTGGTGTACTTACCACCACCTGGTCAATGATTGGTGTCATCTGCTATGGAAAACAGCATGAGCTAAGTCTGTGGTGTACTTACCACCTGGTCAATGATTGGTGTCATATGCTATGGAGAACAGCATGAGCTAAGTCTGTGGTGTACTTACCACCACCTGGTCAATTATTGGTGTCATCTGCTATGGAGAACAGCATGAGCTAAGCCTGTGGTCGACTTACCACCAGACCTGGTCAATGATTGGTGTCATCTGCTATGGAGAACAGCATGAGCGAAGCCTGTGGTGTACTTCCCACCTGGTCAATGATTGGTGTCATCTGCTATGGAGAACAGCATGAGCTAAGCCTGTGGCGTACTTACCACCTGATCAATGATTGGTGTCATCTGCTATGGAGAACAGCATGAGCGAAGCCTGTGGTGTACTTCCCACCTGGTCAATGATTGGTGTCATCTGCTATGGAGACCAACACGAGCTAAGCCTGTGGTGTACTTACCACCTGGTCAATGATTGGTGTCATCTGCTATGAAGAACAGCATGAGCGAAGCCTGTGGTGTACTTCCCACCTGGTCAATGATTGGTGTCATCTGCTATAGAGACCAACATGAGCTAAGCCTGTGGTGTACTTACCACCTGGTCAATGATTGGTGTCATCTGCTATGGAGAACAGCATGAGCTAAGCCTGTGGTGTACTTACCACCTGGTCAATGATTGGTGTCGTCTGCTATGGAGATCAACATGAGCTAAGCCTGTGGTGTACTTCCCACGTGGACAATGATTGGTGTCATCTGCTATGGAAAACAGCATGAGCTAAGTCTGTGGTGTACTTACCACCTAGTCAATGATTGGTGTCATCTGCTATGGAGGACAGCATGAGCTAAGCCTGTGGTGTACTTACCACCTGGTCAATGATTGTGTCATCTGCTATGGAGAACAGCATGAGTGAAGCCTGTGGTGTACTTCCTACCTGGTCAATGATTGGTGTCATCTGCTATGGAGACCAACACGAGCTAAGCCTGTGGTGTACTTACCACCTGGTCAATGATTGGTGTCATCTGCTATGGAGGACAGCATGAGCTAAGCCTGTGGTGTACTTACCACCTGGTCAATGATTGGTGTCGTCTGCTATGGAGTACTTACCACCTGGTCAATGATTGGTGTCATCTGCTATGGAGAACAGCATGAGCTAAGCCTGTAGTGTACTTACCACCTGGTCAATGATTGGTGTTGTCTGCTATGGAGTACTTACCACCTGGTCAATGATTGGTGTCATCTGCTATGGAGAACAGCATGAGCTAAGTCTGTGGTGTAGTTACCATCACCTGGTCAATTATTGGTGTCATCTGCTATGGAGAACAGCATGAGCTAAGCCTGTGGTGTACTTACCACCTGGTCAATGATTGGTGTCATCTGCTATGGAGAACAGCACGAGCGAAGCCTGTGGTGTACTTCCCACCTGGTCAATGATTGGTGTCATCTGCTATGGAGACCAACACGAGCTAAGCCTGTGGTGTACTTACCACCTGGTCAATGATTGGTGTCATCTGCTATGGAGAACAGCATGAGCTAAGCCTGTGGTGTACTTACCACCTGGTCAATGATTGGTGTCGTCTGCTATGGAGATCAACATGAGCTAAGCCTGTGGTGTACTTCCCACGTGGACAATGATTGGTGTCATCTGCTATGGAAAACAGCATGAGCTAAGTCTGTGGTGTACTTACCACCTAGTCAATGATTGGTGTCATCTGCTATGGAGGACAGGATGAGCTAAGCCTGTGGTGTACTTACCACCTGGTCAATGATTGTGTCATCTGCTATGGAGAACAGCATGAGCGAAGCCTGTGGTGTACTTCCTACCTGGTCAATGATTGGTGTCATCTGCTATGGAGACCAACACGAGCTAAGCCTGTGGTGTACTTACCACCTGGTCAATGATTGGTGTCATCTGCTATGGAGGACAGCATGAGCTAAGCCTGTGGTGTACTTACCACCTGGTCAATGATTGGTGTCGTCTGCTATGGAGTACTTACCACGTGGTCAATGATTGGTGTCGTCTGCTATGGAGATCAACATGAGCTAAGCCTGTAGTGTACTTACCACCTGGTCAATGATTGGTGTTGTCTGCTATGGAGTACTTACCACCTGGTCAATGATTGGTGTCATCTGCTATGGAGACCAACATGAGCTAAGCCTGTGGTGTACTTACTACCTGGTCAATGATTGGGGTCATCTGCTATGGAGAACAGCAAGAGCTAAGCCTGTGGTGTACTTCTGCTATGGAGAACAGCATGAGCTAAGCCTGTGGTGTACTTACCACCTGGTCAATGATTGGTGTCATCTGCTATGGAGAACAGCATGAGGGAAGCCTGTGGTGTACTTAACACCTGGTCAATGATTGGTGTCATCTGCTATGGAGAACAGCATGAGCTAAGTCTGTGGTGTACTTACCACCACCTGGTCAATGATTGGTGTCATCTGCTATGGAGAACAGCATGAGCTAAGCCTGTGGTGTGCTTACCACCTGGTCAATGATTGGTGTCATCTGCTATGGAGAACAGCATGAGCTAAGCCTGTGGTGTACTTACCACCTGGTCAATGATTGGTGTCATCTGCTATGGAGAACAGCATGAGAATGATTGGTGTCATCTGCTATGGAGAACAGCATGAGCTAAGCCTGTGGCATACTTACCACCTGGTCAATGATACATGTCAACACTGCCTCTGCAGCATCCTTCACTCGCATAGAAGCCGGCATTAACTGCTTATCTCCCTTGAATTTGGGTGGATCACTCATCCGGTTCTAAACAAACGAAAATTAACTATTATAACAGAAACATGTTAAGAAGGCCAGAACAATCTCGAGAAGAAAAATTTGAAATAATTTTTAAATACTTTCAATGAATATATGTCTAATATACAGATCATTTTAATATTGGTAAGGATTCGAAATGAAAAATATGATTGTAATGATAGTTTATTGAATTGATGAGTAATATTTTATTTTCAGGATATCTTCAAAATAATAGTAGGCTAGATGAAGACACATTAAGATAGCAGTAAATCTTCATTATTCTGTTAGGATCCACATCAAGGCATGAACTGACTTTGAATAGTATTACATGTATTGGTATTGATAAAGACGCAAAGAAATAAATAATGTGTATTTCATCTGTATGTTAGTAAGAATTCAGGAATATGTTAAGTTAAGAAATATTTTACTATTAAAGAGAGGTAGGGCGTAAGGAATGTTAAGTTCTTCATCAAATCTGATAGGTGGGGTGGGGCAGAATTACAGAAATTAATGTGCTTTGTTACGAGAACATGGACATTATAAACCATAACTTTTGAAACAGAGCATTTATTTGATCTTATATTCTCTCATTGGTTACCTAATAACTGTTAGATATTGGAGATACATGACAATGATTTTGTATTATGTCAACCGTTGATGAAGAGTAGCTATAGCTACATGTACTGACTCACAGCCTGTCAGTTTAATACTCTCAGCCTGAAACCTGTGGGTCAACATCTCTGTGAATTTAGAATTTACAGATAAGAGGCAAAATCTCAAACAAATCAGAAACAGGGGCTGAAACGTGAGCCCACCCGAATTAAACACAAGGAGATTTCACACATCTAAGTTTTTTAACTGTTTCTGTCGCTATATACAATGCAATAATTCGCATATAACCAAACAGAGTAAACTTTCATTTGTTAGTTCGACACATATATACAGATGATGACCAGACATTTATATCACGCTTTAATGCCTAAAAACACAGAAAAATAGGATTACAACTTTCTTCAATCAGACTGGACAGACAATTAACCTAGGTAAACTAAAAATTACAGCTTAAAACAATATATTACTCCACTCCGATTGGATCATTAGTAAGTTAACATGAGGAAGCATCTAAAGGTGCAACAACCCCTCAGTCAGACAGTTTCATTTACTACATATTCGTACACAATGAATGGAAACTGCATAATGTAAAAGCGTGGAAGATTTGGTTGAATGCTGATGATGCAGTAGCTTGTAAAGATTAAAATATGTTGGAATTCGTTGTGGGATGTTGGATGCACTGGACGAGATGTGATAATAATTTGTCAAAATTGAAAGTTAGTCTCTAGCTGGAACGGTTTGGCTTCTATTACGTTCACATCGTCATACGGACATTTTGTGTGACGCTGCCATGGAAACCACAAAAATCTTTGCACGTACCCAAATTCGAATGGCTTGTGGTTGACCACCCAACAATCCTGTATACCAAATTTGAAGTCTCTGGCTACAACAGTTTGGCTTCTATCACATTCAAATCGTCATATGGACATTTTGCGTGACATTGCCATGGAAACCACAAAAATCATCGCAATGTAATTAAATTCAACAGGTTTGCACCCAACAATCCTGTATACCAAATTTGAAGTCTCTAGATTCAACAGTTTGACTTCTATGTACTGCAATGTACCCAAATTCAATAGGCTTGTGATTCAGCACCCAACAATCCTTTATACCAAACTTGAAGTCTCTAGCTGGAATAGTTTGGCATCTATCGCGTTCACAATTTCATATATGGCATTTTCCATGACGTTGCCATGAAGACCACAAAAACCATCACAATGTTCCCAAATTCGATAGGCTTGTGGTTGACTACCCAACAATCCTACATAGCAAATTTGAAATCTCTAGCTGCGGCCGTTAGGCTTTTATCATGTTCATGTCATCATATGGACATTTTTCGCGGTGTTGCCATGGAAACCACAAAAATGATCGCAATGTCCCAAATTCAATAGGCTTGTGGTTGACCACTCAACAATCATGTATACCAAATTTGAAGTCTCTAGAAGTAACAGTTTGGCTTCTAGAGCGTTCACAAGAATGTTGATGACCGGACGGAGGACTGACCAGACGACTGGACATACATGCCGACGACAGAACCCTGCAGCCTAATAGGCTGAGAGGTAAAAAGCAATGGGATTATTCGTGTTTGTTCTGAATTTACTGCCATGCACATGGAAGGTCTTTTTAGAACAAAATAACATATTTGAGAAATCTCATTCATAGTTTACACAAGTACTTTACACAATAATTATTACAAAGTTAACATGCTTTGTTTTCAACATGTATACCTTTCTTGACTGCAAAAGAAGAAGACATGAAATTGTTTAAACTGTGCAAATAATCTAAATTTATTCTGTTCAGTAACAACATAACTTAGTACATGTCGTATAAATTACATGTAGTGATAACATTTCCCCTGAAACAGAGTAATGTACAGGTATGTACACTATTCTTCATCAATCTAAGGCTGAATATAATAAATACCTAACCTCACAAGCACAATCGCATCATTTTCTTAGCACTTTGTCAACCCTGTTTATCACTGACAGTGAAAAATAAAAATAAATAAAAACTAAATAAATAAATTCTTTTTCAAAATTCTCAAATTTTCATCAAAATAATGTTCTTGAAGATTCTGTCATAGAGTTGTTCAGTGTCTTGTTTTTATTCAATACAGGAAATAGTACTGTTGAAAACTGTTGGAGAAACCCAAAGAAAACTTTGTTTATTTAAAGCAATTGTATTAAACCGCATAAGTTCATGAGAAAATGATGGATATACTTGGTTTGCAGGGGCGTCGGAGCACATTTGAAAGTGGGGGGGCTGAACTCTATATCGGCCATGTTAATTCTGGACTGGTGCGATCTAAGACAGGACTTATAACACTGCAGTCTCATTGACATTGCAGTCTCAAAAAGTGGAGGGGGGGTACAGACCCCGAAGCCCCCCCCCCCCTCCCCCGGCCCCGCCCAGTTCCGCGGCCCCTGGTTTGTACTAAAGAAAAGAAAATAAGTTAAAAAAAGCCTCCCTCTTTTGTAAATTAAGAAGAAAAGTACCTCTGAAGCAAGGGATTAATTTTATTCAGTCTAATTCAACAAAACAAGAGTTTCAGAAACTCAAAGGTCACCTTTGAGTGCAACTAGAAGGTGCTGCATGGGAAATGGCTTTGAAGGAGTCCAGCATATTCTGATGATTCTGTTATGAAGCAAGCTTTCAAATTCTATGGGGTTATGGAGTGGGGTGATGATAATGAGCTAGGGAATAGAGCCCAAGGGGTGTGAACCATCCACTGGTATAATGGTTACATCATATCAGTGTAAAACTTCAAACTGTACAAAGCTAGAGCATACATGTAAACCATCACGCAGAGGAATACCTCATCAACACAAATACAGCTTTGTGAGAAAAGAAATAAGGACAGACTCCTCCATAGGCATATCTTTACCTACATGAAAACTGGCCCTGTTCAACTAATAATTGAATGTGTCTACTGAAACCAACAACCAGTGAACAAACAACAAGGTAGATTACTTTGTTACCTTTATCATGGAATCCCAATATATCCATTGTATATATATATATATATTCAAAGCAGCCGAGAATATGTGCAAAAAGAGCCAGATGAACAATGCCATTGCCTGGTCTGTTTGCCTGATTTGTTGCCTGGTCATGCCTTTGACATGACATTGGACAAAGAATGGCGGGGCAGTGGGGGGTATCTCAAGTCATAATGAAAACCCGAGCAGTCCACATCCTCCACCGTAGATACCATAGACAGTATGGCAACATGAAAGGTTTATAAAACCTAGTATTTAAAATTGTTCATTGAATGATGGGAACTTTGTTTGTGTATTGAGTGCTTAAAACATGTTATATTATCTGAGAATTGAAAAGAAATTATTTGACAGTTTACATTAATTTAATGAATAAATGAAGATATTTCAAAATATGTGATACGTAGTTTAGTTTTGAAATGTAAACAGTGTGAAATATGGTAAATACTGATATGTGATATATGTAGATCATGTCATGAAGGCGGCTGCCAAAAACAAGCCAATGTTATGCAGCCATTGCTTCTATTATACCGAATGTCAGCTGGTGCAATCATTCTTCAGTCAGTCACAAGCTTACAATGGTCGAATCTGGGGTCAAGACCATGGTGGCCATATTGGATTATGCAGATGGATGAAAAACAATCCCAGCCATCGTCTCACTCATATCAAACCACTGTCCAAGATTGAAGACAATCGGACAAATTGTTTTTAGTTATTGAAGTGAAAAGCTTATTTAGCATGGCAGCCATATTGGATTATGCATGTTGCCGAAAAGCAATCCAAGCCATCATCTCACTCATATCAAACCACTGTCCAAGTATGATGTCAGTCGGACAAACTGTTTTCGCGTTATTGCAGTCACAAGCTTTGGTAGCATGGCTGAACAGGGTCACGAACTCAGCGACCATGGCAGCCATATTGGATTACACAGGTTGCTGAAAAAAAATTCTCGCACTCATACCAACCCACTGTCCAAATTTGATGTCAATCGAACAAATTGCTTTTGAGTTACTGCATTCACAGGCTTAGGTAGCATGGCTGAATAGGGTCGTGGCCAAGGCGGTCATATTGGATTACGCAGGTTGCCAGAAAACATTCCCAGCCATCCTCTCTCTCATACCAACACACTGTTCAAGTTTGATGTCAATCGCATAAATAGTTGTTGAGTTATTGCAGTCACAAGGAAAGTGTGTATGTGACGGAATGACTGAAAGACGGAACAACAGAATGATGGAACGACAGAATGCCGGACGAAGCAAATCCCTAAGTCCCCCTCCGGTATCTGGTGGGAGACAATAATCACTGCCTTCTTCTGATACAAAATATTCAACTTTAAAACCACCAGATGGGAGAAAATATAAGACACATTGGCTGGCTCTTAATTCGCCCAATATAGACATATTTGGAGAGGTATTAGGTCATGAATTCAATTCGGAAAACCTAAGAATAACATGGCTGTGTATTGTTATGGCAGATTCGCTATCTGTCATGGTATGACTTTGTCAGCTGAACCAGGGTTAGTGACATGGGGTTAATGATCTGAATATATATACTGGTATAACACGCTACTTCTGAGTTAACCTGAATTAATTGAAGTCATTACCTAATATAGTATTTCTCAATGACCATTAATTAGTAGTAGTAAAAAGTAGTTGAGTATGTTTCAACTATAATTACAAACTGCTGAAGCAGTGAAGGCAAGCAATACTATTTCTTCTGACCATATTCTGGAAAACAAACACTGGTTAAAATCTAACAAATTTTTATGACTAAATACATGTACTGGTATCAGAGCAAGTTAATCACAGAAAGAAAAAAATATTCACTCAAATACAAGCATTATAGATATCAGCATTAAACAGATTTCTACATCATAGTATATTATATCAAGATGCTGTTAGCGCATAGATACAATGCAATCCTATTGTGTTAATATGTGACCTGTACATTTATCTCAGATGCAAGCCATAATTCATTCAGCTAACTGAAACACGCCATCCACTAATTTGCTGTTATTTCTGCCATCAAAATGATCAGTCTATACAGGCCCGTACGCAGGATTTCTAGCGGGGGTGCGATTTCATATAGATATAGACATGTTATAAAACGGAACGTGAGTCCCAGCTATGCGCGCTACAAGCGCGCCACACTAGGGGGGTCCGGGGGCATGCCCCCCCGATTTTTTTTTGAAATTCTAGACTTCAGCGCCTTCTAAGGGGAAAATAGTGCTCTAATATAGCTGCTGTTGTGTTGTTTTTATAGGGTCCAAAAACGGCCACCCCCCGTGTACGGGCCTGCTATAATAAGTTTGATCATTGTTAACAGGGGTCTGCGGGTCGATACTTCATGTAGGAACTATTGTCTGGGTCTTTGTCTCGTTGAAAAGGTACAAGTCTAGACACATTGTTGCCCCCAGACTTGGCTATTGTATCCCAGACTTGGCTATTGTATGTATTGTCTCGTGATTCCTACATAAAGTATGAACCGGTCTGAGACAAATGCAAAGATGATACAAGTAGCGAGACTGCATTCATTACATTTGTGGTAAGAAAATCCTTGTTCCTTGACATTCGAAGGACGCAACCCCTACAGTGTTTCACCTCTGGACAGCATGCATAAACATGGATCCATTTATACAATGCTTCATCACAATGGTTGCTCGACTATGTGATTATATGAAGGAGTGGGGTCATCCATCAAGTTGATGTAAAATAGATATACTACATTGTATATAAAGTCCAAATAGCAAAAGATTAAAATTTACTGAAGATCTTCATAATAATTTTTTTTCCAAACATTATCAACTCCATGTACTGCTGAGCTCTGTTATGAGAAAATATAATTTGTTGTACATGTAACCCCTCTAGTCTTCAAATAAAATTTACCTGAATCATGATTTAGTGTTACATGCAACTTTCAGCTCTGATCTTAGCATCTGGTAGTACAAGAAGATGTAAAGAATCCTTTAACACACTGAATCAACTGTAATATGAAATGGTCCAGTCATCCATGAATGGCACACTTTATTCAAATAGTGAACTTTTGCCATTTAGAAACCCTATAAATAATTGTAAGATCTATTCTTGTACTGATTTTATTCCCAATAGACACCCATATCAGTAAGCAACTACCCCCCATGCTTCACCCGATGCACACATTATATCACTTTGAAGTCATGCCTATTCAATAATTCTATGTCACACACTATTAAAGACAACGAAAAGTCACTACTAAAATAATTATACAATGTCAGAGACCATATCTCATATGCAGACAGCGCTACAGATTTGAGAGAACCCCAAAACAGAAAAGGCACCCAAGTGATGTCCTGAGAGACATGCAGTTTCTAGTCTACCTGGCACACACTAAACTGAGAGACAGAGGACTTCAAAGAGTGAGCTCTAGTACTGCCAGATGTGAATACCTTCATGTGTGCAGACTTTGAATCCTTATCCAGTTTAAGACTGACTGACTGTGTTTCACCCACTTTTCGCTGTAAGTCAAACCAAAATACTGGTTAACAGGAAAGGGCGAAGGGGGAAAAGAAATCAAAGGAAGACAACATTACCCTGTACGGCTGAGTTAAAATGGATAGTGATAATCTCAGAAATGTACATCGAATACACAAACCATGCAAACTGATTATCTGGTTGCAGAGTGTACAATTTGGTGAAGTTGTACATTGTTTGGTACTAACTCAGCCATACACAGTAGAAGTTCAAATAGCAGATCCCAGATCAATATTGCAACTGATACTGAAAGTGCAAAACAATAGATTAATCTTACAGGATAAACAAAAGAGAACATAAAATAAGATACAACACAGTCGCTAGATGGGGATTGCCCTTTTGATACTTCTATCACAGTACAAGCAGTCTCCTAAATTCACCAGTTCACACCTCCCCCCCCCCCCCACCCTTCCTGCCACACACACAGTGTTTGGCATTTAACTCTGCAAGCATGCAGGAGGTATGAGACAGAAATGATAGTAAATGTGTGCAAGTACCGGTTATATTCTCAAATACACAGAAGACATCATCTGTCAAGCAGGTAAGAAAAGAAAAGTCTTGAGAAAGACACAATCAAATCATCTATAAGATACGGCTGAATTGATAGAGTCCTTGTTCTAGATCATCGGGTAGATGTGAAAGTGTATCCTTTCTTTGTCATCCTAATCATACACCATGACAATCTCAATCCTAGGGTCATCCAAGACATACACCACGACAATCTCAATCCTAGGGTCAATCATCCAAGACATACACGAAGATCCATTGGATTTCCAACAAGAACGAAGAAAAAAAACAAAACCGAAGATTCATGACAATTTTCTACTCTGCAAGTAATGAGACACTCACAGAATGGAAGTGATGGAATATGAGCATTTGGAAAGCTTGAGAACAAAATACAAGTAAGCCCACAGATATTAAGTAAGCCCACATATATTAAGTCCGTCCATGGATATTAAGTAAGCTCATGAATAAGTCAAGCTCACAGTAATTTAATATATGTTGTAGATGTTTAGGGGTTACAAGAATAGGACTATTAAAGCTGTCCAGGGTAGTGCTATACTATGTAATAAAAATAGCCACTGTTCTAAGTTAAGGAAACGTAACCCCCCTGAAACCACTATTAAACCACTATAATGATTTTTTTTTTTTACAAAAGATAAGCTGGAATAAGTAGGCTGGTTACTAGGTTCTATATGGCAGGTTGCAAAATGTATTTTGTAACAGAATTCATGAGAAGTATTAGGATTATTCCTTCAATTGTATAGCCAGATGTTTTTTGGCCGATTTTCAGCATTTTCATTTTTTGCCAAAATTCAAGATTTCAACTCGTATTTCTCCAAAAAGTATATGAGCTACGTGAAATTTGGCATGCTTGTTATTTACGTAGTGATCTAGTGAACAGCGCTTCAGTTTTCGTAAGTTCAGCTTATTTTTTTAATTATTCAACTTTAAATGTGGAAAGTTGTAAGATAATAGGTTTTTGTCAATTCCTTTTAGTTAAAATGCTAGAAAAATATAACTAGGCAGAAATTTAAAAAAAACTGAGATGCCGTTTACTAGTTCTAGTTGTCTTTGATCAACGTATACCATCAAGTATGAAATATGTTGAACAGTTTTCACAAATTTTCAATTGAAATTTGGAGGCTATTGTTTTCATTTCATTTTTTTTAATTTCAAGTGTTTTCTACACTGTAGTAGCGACAGTTATGTAAATTACATAAGTGAATTCCTCAGGACATATGCTTTCATAAAATATACATATTATTATTGCTGTGACGAATATTTATTGCTACAGAAGACAAATTATCAAGGAGTGTACAAAACTGTCTCAGGGGGGCTAGGTATCCTTAAGTGGGAACCTGGTGCTATTTGTCAGTAATTATTAGGACAGTGTACCCAATCAGATCCCCTCATCAAATTAGAGGCCATTGTATACGCCGATAGCCATTTCAGTTTTTTAACTCTTTCCAAATATACCTAAATGCTAAATATATTTTGGCTGATACACATTCGTTCTCTAAAGTAACTCTCTTTGTTAAAATGGACAAACTAACAAGAAGATAGTCCTATGCTACCACATTTAAGAATTTTACTTGGATGCCCCTGGCTAACATATAATATTAGGGGAACAAGCCACAATTTGAGAAGTTTCATGAGCTGACAAAAGATTTGGTGAATGGCCTATAATGTGACTCATTTCTATTAAAGCATAGAATAGACTAGCCCTGGACAGACTGAGAACAGTTAATGAGGAACTCTTGGAGTTATGTGGTATTGGTGGTGATTCTGGGAATAAAACATGTGTATGAGTACGTCTGATCAGGACCCTTACCCCTTTCTCCATCTGCCAGTGGACATACAACTTGGAGTCAGAGTTCACAGAACGGGGGTTTTTACATGCTAATAAAGGTGTCCCTGGCTAAATCAAATTAAAGCACACATATTACTCTCTGAGTTCCAATGTTCTGAAAGATTTTACTTACATGTAGTCAAACAAATTGTTATGGATATCAACTTGTTTGGATTGACACCAAAACATCACCAGAACTATATTCAAGAAGTTGTTATCCGTAACACTATCATTATTGATGTTATCATTGGTATTGAAGTAGTAAACCATTCCCATGTTCTAACTGCCACTTAAAGTTCTCAAATATATTGCCATTTGTATATGATCTGGGTTGTTTCCAAATATTAAAAATACAATCAATGAAAATCACTCAGAGATACAACAGTGATACTGAAGCATGGCTCATCAATGTAGAAAGCAATGAAGGCAATTGCTTAGAATTCCTAAAAAGAAAACCACCACACATGAATGACAAAACAAATGCCAAAAATACCAAGCTAGCATGGTCAATAAATTGCATAATATTACAGAATCATTAATTTCCAGAATAATATAAGCATGGGGAATATAAAACTAGAATGGTTATGACTGAGATGCTATGGTTATATGTACATTGTAACAGAAACTCTGGACAGAAAACTTTGAAGGTCACGGCTCTTATGTACATACATCATACCAAAAAGCTGTAGTTACCCAAATTAGTTTGAGTATATATCCATTTATTACGTATATTTTCACCAAACCCATTACCAGTAGGACTACCCTTATGTACACACCTGTGATTTAGATCCAGAGATACCAAGCTCCACGACCTCGAGGACGTTATGTAGACACTCTTTGTCCTGTAACAGACAGCTATGTTCTACCAACCAGAGGGTAAGGCTCTTGAATGCTGCCACGATCATGGAGTGAAGATCCCGTGAGTGGTTCGGGGCCGGTCGACTACACTGGTACACAATGAAGTCACAGATCCACTTGACTGTCCTCTTGCACATGAGGGTGTTAGGGACGTTGAGGTGGACTTTGGCCAACCCACAGAGGACCTCCATGGCTGCCAGGGCAGTGTTCAGGTCCGCCTTCCATGACGCCATCAGTCGATTACACACCAGGGATGTAGCCTGACCAAATAACCCATGGGCTGTGTCTAGAATGAAGACAATTATAAAGCAGATGCAGGTGAGTATATCTCCTGTCTGGAATAACAAGTAATATGTCTACATGTACATTTCTTGTTTGAATTTCCACCAGAATTCATACAAAGTATTCAATTGGCCTAGGTGGGTTAAAGCTGGTCTGATTTTTATGATGCAAGGGAGGTAACAAAGGTTATTCATTTGTTGAGTTATGTCCCTTTTACCACTGTTGCACTTCATCATACAGATATGCTGGTGTGACCTGATCTCGGTGCAGTTGACCATGGATATGTTTCAATGACATGCGCTGTGAGGAAGCTCTAGTTCTACCACGAGTTTCAACATTGCAATTTAGCATTAGCAGCGAGCAGACACACAGAGGCCAAGATCTACACTTTAAACTTCTGAGTGTATAAAATGCAAGTATTTTTTGGTAAGTGTGCTGCGATGCGAGATAGGATAAAAATGGAGTATTGAAGCGAAGAAGTGAGAAATAAATCACACCATCCGCCCAATATTGTGAGCACCACAGTCAAATCCAGAAAACATTCTCAGGGCAGTTTATATGGTCCCCAAAAATAAATGTATTTAAGAATATTTATATTATGGTAGGTTCTTAAGTAATAATTCAATCATAGGACATGCAGCAATAAAGTTCATTTCGAGGAATATCTTCATATACATCAAGCTTTTACTGTTCAAACTAATTCTTCATAATACATATGCAGCACCAGCAATGTTAATTGTTCTCCATTCTTTAATGGAGTTGAAGACTGCATTTCCTGTTCATGTGTTAATGAGAGAACTTCCTAGAAAGACTACAGCATGAAATACATGTATGACGTCACATTATAGACTTATACTGGAGCTTCAATACTAGAGTTTATCCCATGTTAAAGGTGAACTGTAAAGCTTTTAATTCTTTTCTAAAATGTTGCTTACATATATCTTGTGTTATGTGATATAACTGTTATACAATTTTAGGGCGAATATATTTTGCTAAATTGTACTAATAACAATATTAAATTGTTCGAGGGTTCGAGTCTCGCACGAGACTGACCCATCCAGCACTAGTATTTGTGCTTTACTGAGAAAGTGTCATCCTAAAAATAATTGGATATAAACAATATTAAAGTCTTCCTGTTATAAATCCGTATTGAAAACTTGATTCGCTTGTCTCTCTTTGCTTGTATAACATTATGACGTTATAGAGGTATCCTTCATTCAATGTATCATTTTACATGACGTCATGCTGCGTCGGATGAATGAGTGAGGAAAACTATAATGTCATAACATTCCAAAAACAATGGGAGGCAATCGATGATGTTTTCAAAAGTTGTGGCTTCCGTTTTCTGGTGGTAAAAGTTTTGACTCCGAAGAAGAAAATAATCCACAGAACTATTACCACACATAAACAACTATAACTACAAAGGCCTTGATTTCTGACATTTTAGTAGAACATTGGAAAGCTTTGCAGTTCACCTTTAATGACTGCAGTAAGCTAACATCATAAAGAGCAGTAAGAGAACCTGATCAATCATTTATGTATGTATATGAGCAATGAACAAATTGGATGAAGCAGGAACAAACTTATAAATTGCCGAAGAACATGAATAGCTGTCAAATAAACATGCTTGACTATCAAGGGAGATATAATATGAAACACAAGATAATACATTCACAAACAATAAGAGATACAGTTTTATGGTGAGGAAAGTCTTCCGTATCCTGAGCAAATCCTGCTTACTGAATGTAATTAATCCAAATCAGTTTATTGTAGTTCATGTACATGTATTTAATGTAGAAGGGTTTAGGTGATGTCACAAAGCTAACTATGTGTATTCAATAAATCTCTTTTTCAAAATACTATTAGTGAAATGTTGAAATATACACGATATATTTGCCATAGCAACCACTTACTTCAAGATTAAATAAATACTAAAATTTCTCAAAATAAAAATGCCGACCACTGATATTGACATTTGGGTT
>JAVTVY010057374.1:0-28458 GCA_036873755.1 Hanleya hanleyi | reverse complement strand
GATCAGTCCCCCCCCCCCCCCAAGATGGATTCCTCCCACCCAAAAAGCCCATGTCCAAAGATACAAGTACGCATACATCCGGACATATCACGAATCGTATTCTGTTATGTGGCACTTCAATCATAAAATTAATTGAACAGTCTCCTGAGCAAAAGTCTAGGCACATATGTAGCCATTTCACGTGCAGCTAAAATTGAAGACATTTTAGCATCAATGTCAGAAGCTAAATTCACTAATGGAGACTCCATAGTGATACACTGTAAAATAAACAATTTGAGAGATGGTGTTGACGTCTACAGATGTGTTGACAACTACGTATCTGTAGTCAAGACGATCAATGATCAGTATCCAGACTCAACTGTGATAGTCTCAAAGCTAGCATCTGTTGGTGACAAGAGGTTAAATATGTAAAGAGCCGTTGTTAATTCACTACTTGAACAAAAACTGTTGTCTACTGAAGTGCAGTTTGTGGATCAGCACCAGATAAAGTAGATATTTCGTACAGTGGCTGAACTCGTCTACGATAGAATTTAGCCCTCTCCTAAATAAATCATACACTTTGTATCAAAAAAGGCTGTATTAATTATTATACCAAAAGAAAAAGTATAACTACGGGTCTTGAAATACTAGCATTCCTTCAAGGACACTCGAACAATGATTTCCTCTATCGAGGTAGAATATCAAAGGTATTCCCAGTGTCACTTAAGCCAGTTCTCCTGAATCCCTAAAGTGATCAACCTGCAGTACTGAACAACTGGCTTATGATACCCTAAAGACATGTAACCGCTCCCGCCGTCTAAGGATAGCACTACATAGTCCACGATCCACCTGTAGCTCCTGATAGATAACTCTTACTCTATTAGTCCATGAGCCAGACCAGATATCGGTACCACATGGGGTGGCAAATTCTCATTATGTATTTTTGGAAGTCCTATATCCATAGATGAAAAAAAAAAAACTTTGAAAGCAACCCGGGACTCACAGCTTAATGGTAGTAATCACCTCTTAAAGATGGACACCCGAGTCCAATCTGAAGGACCAAAGTTGGGGGTAGGGGAAATATAAAGTTGAATAACTTTGCAAGTAATGGTGATATGGTGACATTTGGCCACTCGAAATGTTGATAATCTGATCCTCTATATGTTGGTATCTGATATATGCTAATATATCAATTATGTAGGTCACCAGAGGTCAAAAGGTCACGAAATTTGAACCCTGACTAAAACGTGACCACCTGTAGGAAAACTCGCTGCAGATACCATACCAATGGGACTTTCTTAACCTAAATGGATTCAAATGTAACGGAAGAGGACTGGCAGCATAGACAGAAGTATATGGCCAGTATGGTAGCAGTATAGTAGAAGTATAGTGGAAGTGTGACTGCAGCATGCTGACATTATGTTAATTAAGCTGCTGTAACCCTTCCTTGAAGTATGGAGGCAGTGTTATGGCAGAGGGCTGGCGGCATAGACAGAAGTATATGGCCAGTATGGTAGCAGTACAGTAGAAGTATACTGGAAGTACATGTATGACTGCAATATGCTGACATTATGTTAATTAAGCTGCTGTAATCCTTCCCTGAATTATGGAGGCAGTATAATGGAAGAGCGCTAGCAGCATAGACAGAAGTATACAGGCAGCATGGTAGAAGTAGAGTGGAAGTATGCCTGGAGCATAGTGATAGCAGAAAGCCTGAAGTATAGCAGCAGTATAACATTGCCCCATATAGCAAGTGTGGCCTAAATCTAAATGGTATACAAGCATCCTCCGTCAGGCAAAATTGACACTTGCATGTATCATACGCACATGAATGGTGGATATTACTACATTATAACATAGACATATGATGTAGTTTAACATGGTATCAACTGCATGGTATACATGTTTTTGATATAACTAAAGTGATTGCCATAGCTGACAATTAAGCTATATTCTCACCATGTTAAATTTTGGATCAGGCATGCCATAATGTTGGCTTGTATTGTTGGAAAAAATATGCAGTACTGAAAGAATATGGGAAATGGAATGAAAGGGGAATTTTTCCCATTGGTATCTAATACATTAATGCTACTTACATGCATCAGTTCAAGAACAAAGCTGTACAGAGAAAAGAGGCATTCTGCATAGATCTGCTTTCCATGTGCCATGTACAGCAACTGCGTACTCACTCATTCCAGCAGTATAGTTTCGAGTTCGAAGCTTTTTTGGTAAGGACAAATTGTAGAAGTATAACAGCAGTGTACACTGCAAACAGCTAATGTTGTAGCAGTATAACAGCAGTATACAGCTGATGTCTTCAGATTTGCTAAAGTATTGGCAGTATACCAGAAGTATAGAATTTACATTCTATGTGATCAAGTTGTAGAAGTATGGCAACAGTATACACAGCAAGAGTGTAAGTGCCAGAAGTATAGTGGCAGTATAAAGAAAAGAGCTGAAATTGCAGAGAGTTTCAGAAGTATGATTGCAGTAGAGGGGAGGTCAGTGGAAGAATAGTGGCAGTGTATACTTCCGTGGAAGTATATACTGCTCTTCTATAAGGGCAGTCACATTATCCTGACACGGGGCCAACGAGTTCTTCATCTCTTCTATTATAATGCCGAGCATCAAGCAAGTAAATAACAAGTACATGTACTAATTATTAAGTATACTATGACCCTGCCAGACATTGAACCTAGACCCTTCCGCTTGCGAGACAGATGCTCTTATCCATTAGGCCATCACAGTGTGGTTTCATTATGCAATCATTGTTCCTGCATGCATTCTGAATCCAACCAGTTTGTACTTCAAACGCACTTGTCGAACTTCAACCTAACATGGTCATTTCAAACTCAATAATCCGCCAATGAATGTGTTGTGACAGAGGCAGTGACAAAAAGTAATAAATACCTCAGAATGTAGAACATGAGAGTCCTCTCAATGATGGACCTCGTGCTTTTGTGGGACCTGTTGTACCCTTGTTGTTGTCCCTCAGGCTTGGTATAAGGGGTCATGAGAAATCCCCTCAAGGCATAGCCACTATCACCTAATAGCATACCATCTTGGTAGGAACGGTAGCTTGTCTCCAAATGCTGACCAATGTCCGATGTCTTGAAGATATGGCTGTCATGCGTGGCACCTGGCCACTTGGCAACAATATTTGTGAACCGACTTGAATAGTGAAAATACTCAATAAATGGATGTATAATTGGAGGATTTTGAATAAATCATCAATTAAAAGGGACATTTTCTTTGAATATGCTAAGTTTGCAAAATCATCAGTCCCGGTGTACATGTAAAATAAATGTTCGTCCCCCAGATCTAAATGTCTGTGTCCAATGATTTAACCCACCCGGACGATGACATTTGAAAAGGGCCACTTGGATATCAGTGGTATCCTAGGTAAAAACACTGCACAGCGGACACTGGTCTATGAGGACCACCGTGAACATCGGAACCATAGACATAGTTATCATCTCTTCAAACAAGCGCACATAAAGTTGTTGCCGTTTTAGTTAGATTCTTCATCAATTGATATAGCATCTCCGTGGAAAAGTGTCTCTGGATATAAATAAGTTTCGGTGGCAGGCTGGCAATCTACATAATAGATTTCTAGTGTCACCTTGTGCAACTGCTTTGAAACTGCATCTCAGTCTATTTCTCCCGATGCCATATGCCCAACATTCAGCTAATAAACAGCCATAATCGACAGTAGACCTGGCAGGCCTCCTGTATGTTGCATAATAAAGGGGAATCGTGAAAATATCTCGGCACTAAATTGCCCTCCTTCTCCACCGGCCTCATAATTAGTATGTTCAATTCCCGCGCGCATGACGTAGGGGCTACCCAAAATGCAAACCTGATAAGAGTTCGAATGAAACGACAACCTAAGCGGTCAGGGTGTGAAAGATGAGACAGGCCTCTATTTCGAACACTTGTTAGGTTTGCATTTTGGGTAGCCCCGACGTCATGCGCGCGAGAACTGAACATACTAAATAGGGGTCGGACCACTAATTAAATTTACATTGGCGACAATTTTAAAAAGCGTTAACGTAATTGCATCTCCGCGATTCATTAATTAAGTCTAGACTCCCATACTTCGGCAAGAAGTAATTTAATTCAAGTGCTACAACGGGACAGACTTATTGACGGGGGTCGCCCATGTAAATTTTGAGTTATGCGCGCTCGTATAAATGGCGTCATAATTTTGGCTTTTTTCTCTGCTTTAAGAAAGCGGTGCACAGGCACCCAACTATTCCCTTTTAGCAACATCTCATAAAGCCTTGAGTTAAAATCAAACTCACAGTGAAACCAAACACATATCATACTCCAATCACCCACTACTGGCCTTCATTTATTCGTCGCAACAGAGGCTGGAAAAAATATTGAAAACAATTCACTTCTCTGGCAGAGGTTGCCGGATTGGGACTATTTTCAATAGTGGTCTTGTCCCAATAATGAGGTCGTTCGGAAAGGATTATGTCAGAACATTCATTAACATACCTTACTGTCTCGACCCTTAATCTCCCTCATTCCCTTCGGTGTACGCCCCCTCCCCCCCCCCATCTCGGACATGTTGGTGGGAAATATTGCTGTGGCAGTATGGCAATGCCTCAGGATGTGGGGGTATGGTTGGAGATATGGTCGTCAAATTCGCTAAATGCCACTGAGGGATGAGTCTTCGGCACAGAGAATGCCACAGTGTGAAGGCATGGCATGATGGATGGCGTTGATGGCGTATTTTTACCATGTGCTTTTTTTGTTTGGCATGATGATGAACTTTGATCCGTATTGGATCAGACCAAAATAGGCGAACAAAGTTGCCAAAAGACAGAATGGCATACTTATGAGGGCAGCCTGCATTACCTCCTTTTCTGTTCAACCTTGACAAACTGCAGTATGTATCGGTTTCTTTCCGCTCACATCTGAATGAGACAGTGACTTCACTTCCGGGGAAAGTAAATTACTAGGGGGCGCGCGCTAGTCGCCAAAACGGTTGGAAATTTACCTTCGTGATCACAAATAGCTTGAATGTTGATAGAATGATATTGCGCCCGGTTCACATATGATGGTTCGTCAACTTTTGGACCCTGTAGCATGATATGCGTTCCATCGATGCACCCAATCACACACGGAAAGCGTGCCAGGTGAAAAAAGCCTTCGCGTATTCTCCTCTTTTCGTCTGGTGTAGATGGCCATTTGATAAATTGTGCCTGCTTGCGACAAAGTGCGGAAGACACGTCGAACACTGCCCTGGAAATTGTGGATTTATCCAATCCAAATGTATCACCTATAACCTGTAGAAAACTTCCGGATGCATAAAACCGAAGAGCAACCAAAACTTGGAGCTGCACGGACAACGAATGATTTCTCTCTGTTTCCCGACTGATTTCAGGCCCGACCAATTCGGCAATGTACTTGACAGAGGCTTTCCGGAAACGAAATCGGTCTCTTACTTCTTCTTCAGAATAATTCGTAACGAAATCGTTGTGGAAACGAAATCTTTTCGCTCTTCTTGAAACTCTCACATGCATAAACATAGCCGCCATGTTGTTTTTAATCGCGGTATTACGTGCTTAAACCTCCTCGGGAGCAGGTTTAACTTTAATCCTAGATTAGGCCGAATTTAATAGCGGGTTACCGCTAATAGCGGTTCGAACAGCAGGTCTAACACCGGATTAAATTTTAACACCGTATTAGTCGTTTTAATACTGGTTTAGCGTTAATAGTACTTTCGAACAACCGGCCCCTGTAGGATACCTCAACATGAAGGATATCCACATGTCAGCTATTTTCGTTATAAGATGTAGGATGGCATATATATATATATATCTATATGTAGATAATATCATCGTGGACAGATCCTTCTATTTTCGCAAAACGAATACCCACTTCGAGGTACGGGACAACATGAACTGTAGCACTCAAAACCTTATCTATGTTCTTTGTTGTAATGGTTGCACGAGTATCTATATAGGAGAAACAGGTGATACACTTCGTAACCGCACCCGAGTGCATCGACAACAAATAAATACACCCGCCCTCAGACATCTCCATGTTAGTAAACACATAGGAGAATGTGCCAAAAATTTGGATTTGAAGTTCAGAATTTTCCCCTTTTACAAGCTGAAAACCGAAGATCCATCTAGAAGACTACAGATGGAGGATTTCTTTCTGCGGAAATTCTCACCGGATCTGAACAGATAATAGCATGGGAATATATGTCGTTCGATGTGTTTTTCTATGGTGTAGTACATACAGGGACAGCTGCATATCTATAGATACAATAGTATCCTGTCCCGACTTGTTTATGTTGATTTTAACTCGACTATCCTTAATATACCAATATGTATAAGTCATTAACGAATTGTTCATATTTCACAGCTGGATATCTTAAAATCCCCTGTATGAACGGACTCTAACTGGTATAGTTATTTACTGATATGTGCTGAGTCTTGTTTTCTTGTGTTTACTTCTGTAACCATTAGCAATTAGACCAGTATATATACGCTCGTAAAATGTATCATATTTGTTTTGAAAAGGCGAAAATCGCCGAAACCGGTTAACAATATAGTTTTAGCTCGCATTCTACATTCTTGTAGTGTTTTTATTTACTATATATATATATATTTGTATGTCTGTAATCTCTTGCCGTGGCAAGTTGACCATACCTCGTCATGAACAAGGGGCAGAATGCACAGATCTTACCTTACATGAACTTCATATAGGCCGCCAGATGATGTAGAGATCACATGGCTTACGTGCCTTACAGAGCCAATCAGAATTCAAACACTGGCGTTTGACAGCTTTAGAAGGGCCATATTTTAGTAAAGAACAAGACCTCAAGATATGAATAGTCTCTTATTTTAGAAAAATAATTAGTATGGAAACATAAGTTACATAATCCCCAACATTCATTGATATAAATATAGGAACGCACAAATGCGTAATTTGAATCCGAAATACTAATCGAGCGCACAGAGCTAGTTCCAACGAAGTGTCCGTGGACGAAACAATGTGACAAAACTACACGTCTAAGAAAGAAATAAAGGAAAACCACACTTCCTCATCGGCATTTCCAGGTAAAGTGCGACCTCCGCTTTCACAGTACATATTCATTTAAGAGCTAAAATTATTACAGACACTGTAATCGATCATAACCAGACAAAACGAAAACTGGCACCGCGGTAACACCACTAATGTTAGCTCGACCGAAACGGACATAACATTTTACATACGTGCAAAATCTATGCATATCTAACGTATTTGACAAAGTCAATGTATCGAAATTTCGTCCCACTACTCTATTCCATACTCCAATATTTCAAGCACGTGAAATCAAACCAAAATTATTTGCGGGGAATGTGACTTCCACATCCCTAGCTGGACATGCTAGTGGGGAACCCTCAGTCTCAGGTTAATTACTATTGGTGAAGTTAACGTCCAACAAATGCAAAATTGAGCTTGGCATCCGGCCCTATGTTATTCAGTGATGTATTCTCCCTACGGACCCTGTTGCCTCGACGGAGGTCTTTGCGCTCCTCCAGCTCTTGTTCATTCTTCGGAGCTGTACCTTTATTATACAGCTACTGCATGCAGGTTTCTCGAGGGGCGAAACAGTTAGGAGTACTTCACCACTCACTTGAATGCAAGCAGAGGAGAGTTAATGGCGAGTATTTCAGAATAGTAATTCAGTTATGCCATACAGCTGAATTATTAAGCGAGTGACCAATCACCATTTTCACATTTCAGACGAGTGTGGATTAGGCGGCAGTGATCACTCACATCTGATGGAGGCCCGACATGTATATATCACAATTAGTTGAAAACGACTCCTTCACAAAGTTTACATCTTATTGCATTAAATATACAACCATTTCAATTTTTCAAAAATTTAATAATTAGGAACATTTAGGGATGAAAATAAGGGTCGTCAATAACTCCTCAAAATGGCGCTGCCTTGCCAAAAAGGTTTTGTTGATCAAATTTAGAGCTCAAGATAATTGCTGATTAAATAATTTTTCTCTATTTCTAACCCTGCCATAATTATTAATAATTTTTGAATTTGTTGTTACAGTAAATTCACTAATAATTGGTGAACCAGAAAATAAAACTTACCACTCCAAAAGATATGCCACTTACCTATCCTAAATGGTACCTATGTTTCGCACTACCCGAACGTCCCTATTCAAATACCGCCTACCATAAAGATTTTATGGCATTGTCAAAAGAAGGGGAGATAATTTCTTAAATACACGTTAGTCGCACAAGTTCGCCGTGCACGCGTGTTGGTCGATAAACTTCGACCTCAGTCGGCAACTGTTCGGAGATAAGCCAGCAAACTTTCGGCGAGTTCCTTTGTAGGGCGAAAGCTATGGATGGGAACATCCAGCCACACAACACCATGAACACAGTGCAGTGCTCGGCATGAGGAAAATACAGGGGAGTAACAAAAATGTCTGTGGCGAGTTTTGGAGAGTGATAATCATAAACTGCATATTATTGAAGACGCTCATTTTATTTAAGGCGCGTGAGTAACAGCTCTCCTCCAGCGCACGTTTAGGCAAGAGGAGAGCGATCACTCTCCTCTCATGACGAGCTCTACAGTGCTGTGTTCGGAATTCCTGGGGCCTTCCGGTATGGACGATCTCGATACAGAAGTGTGCACTTTAGCCATGTTTGCAACACTCTATGGGCTTGAGTAGATATTAAATTTCGAACCAAAATATAATTACGTGCCTACCTCCCCTACCCTATTTACTTTGTACCTTAGTGCGAAACATACGAACTGGTATTGTTTTTTTTATGGCCTCGTCACCATTCCACAAAATCAGACGTATTCCAATAATTTATGCCGTCGATTGTGACGAGATATCATGTGCAAAGAAGTTGAGAATAACGCAGACAAGCAGGAAGCTCCTCACCGATTTTCCAATTATTGTTCATGGGGTCTCTTGAAAAGACGGCGTTTCCATTTTATTAGGATGGGGATAACGACAGCAGATAAAAAATTCAAGATCAAAATCTGCATGAAAAGCTACAAGCCTTTAGAATAGCTAGAAACTATATGTCCAGTGACACCGCTATCACTCAGAGGTAACAGTATGAGTGAATGCATCAACCATCTGTATCACAATGATGAATGATACAACTGTGGCAGAATTTAAGGCGGAGCCAAACTGGCCGGATATAAAATCAGATATAATGTCATTATCAGGGATGTGATTTTTGATAGTTACCTAGTGAAGTCTCGCTAATTTAGCAATGGTAACCGAAAATGGGTTATGCAAATTAAATATTAAGCAACATATGATTGAACAATCAATCCGTCTATGACCAAAATTACGACTCAAAATTAAAAGTGTCTGATCTTATAGTGCAGACAAACGTGGACAGAAATCCCTAAAATTAAGTAAATAAAATATCCACCTCATACATCTTGATCAGAAGACTGGGTCTTCACCAAAACCAACAGAAACCAACGGGATGAATAATGCACTCGTCTCCAACGTATCCTCCCTGGCTTGGGTAATTTGGTGCTTGGTGCTCTTTAACTCCCTTAGTTTTGCTACGCCTACTCGAAGTGAAGTTGAACAGACTGTCATACTTCTCTGTTAAACTTGATTTGAACTTTGGCATCAAGTCTATGTCGGTGTGCTCTTTGACGTGATTGGGCATGTACTCGTGCTCAAAGAAGAGGGGCCATTCCGCCAACAATGTCCTTATACCGAGCACAGTCCTGGTTGATAGCCCGGCGCTGAAGTACAAATGTTTCCAGCATGAACTCTTTGTCCGTGTTTTGGTTTCTTTCTGCTTCTAGTCTTAGTGCTTTTTCACATAAAAAGTTTTTCATAGCCTGTAAATCTTCCTCACTTGTTCTTTTTGGAAGGGTCTCGGGGTTGAAATTAACCATATGCATCTCTTCCCACTTCCCTTATATGTGTTGTAATCTACATCTGTTTTATCACTTGGCTTCTCACCACCATCTGAGGGACGTTTCACCCCCTTCCCCCGGCCATAATTTGCGCCATCAAACTAACCATAATTTGCGCGATCAAACTAGTTACTGCAGTTTCGAGGAATTCATCTCCTATTGTATCATTGAACGAATTTGAATATCTTGAACACAATTTGTTCGCGATTATTTTGATGTTTTTTTTCTTTCCAGGAAGCAGAATGTATCGCTCAAGATCGGCAAAGAGAATTCTAATCATCTCTAAACGTAGAGAAGTTTTGGGCCTTTCTCCTTTTTTACATGCTGATAGGAGATCCAGAGGGAATTTGTTATAGGGGATCTTAAATGGCGCAGTCCAGTTTTGTGAAGGAGAAGGCATGTTTGCACATGTACTGCTTTCCGATGATGTGCTGCTGCTCGCGACTTCCCACCACTGCCATCTGACAAAGACAAACATGTATTTGTTGTAAGAAGAATAGACGCCAGTAGGTCGAATTCCCTCAATAAATGGTATTTGTGAACTGATGTGCCGATCCGTTCAGTACGTTTTAATGTCCATCAGAAACCATTGCAAACACCCAGAGTTTCTACCCCCTAACACCCCCCCACCTGTTGGTGCCACGTATAAGCAGATGTGCACGTAAAACAACCTCAAGTGATATGTTGTATCGAGGTATCCATTTTAGCAAGTTGGAAGGATCGATAACGTATGCGTAATGTTATCCACCAGAAACCAATTGCACAAATGTACAGAGTTTTCGCCCCAGGTAGCGCCACCTATACGCCAAATTTGTTGAAAGGCAATCCCAATCCAGGTCTTATGACCATACACATGAAATAAATTTGAGTTTAAGTGTCAAATTCTTGTAACCCATTACTCTCCGTCCATCCCCAAATATAAGTGGTTTTAAGTTGGCACCTGACAATGACACCCGCTGTCTTCGCTGTCAGCAAAATGATGGGGAAGCTGCCAATAGCTCCCCTGGAGGTTCGTTAGGCTGGAAATTAGATTTTGTAAAGCAGTTATAGCCTCAATTTTGGACTAAATATTTTGGCAAAATCATTCGCTAGTACATTGTATTAAATGAACGAAATGATACTTGTGCTATGGTCGGTGTCCTCACAGTTTCTGAATAAATCCACATAGGACGCCACATGGAACATTGTTAACCCAAAGCTTGAAACTAGAAGTGATTCTCAAGTTATTACCCGGAAACGAATCAGATCAGATTTTGCCACCAGATGGCACTACCTGTAGTTGCAAGTGGATACATAAATACATAAAAATATAAGAAAACTTTGAACGGTTCTCAAGTTAATGACAGGAAACAAATTTTGGATTCTGACACTATGTGGCACCACCTGTCGGCTCACGTGGGCGAACCGCAATCCCAAGCGACATTTTATCAAATTTGAGAAGAATCTGATGAATGGTTCTCAAGTTATCGCCTTGAAATGAATTTGGGTTCTCTGGTTATCGCCTGGAAATGGATTTTGCCACCAGGTGGCGCCAGCGGGCGAATCGCATCCCATGCAACATTTCATGGCATGTTTTCTGCTTATCAAAATGAGAAGAATCCGATAAGTGATTCTAAAATTTTTGCCTGAAAACGAATTTCAGACTTTTCGAACAGGTGACTAAAACGCAATCCCAAACGACACCATATGGCATGGTATAATGCATACCAAATTTGAGAAGATTCCGACGAGCAGTTCTCGAGTTATTTCCCGGAAACAAATTTCGGATGGGCAGATGGACAGATACGAAGTCAGCCGGATGGACAAGCGGAATCAACTCTACTGCGTAGGGGAGGGGGTATAAGAAAAATTGACAAGGTATCCACGTAACTGGGAAAAAGCTGTAAAGTTGTGATCTTATAGCCCTGACACGAAACTCAATGTCGGAAGGGGCTTTGCCAACTGTTCATGTTTTTTTTGTTCGCTTGGGGTTTTGTGCAGATCTCAGAAACTATACTGTATGGTTTTCATATTATTCATCCTCATGGCTTTCACTTATCGGCGGGCAAGATCATTTTGTTGTATTATGGTGATACAATTTATTGTTATAATACAATTTACTTTCAATATCAAGTTGCATAGATTCATTTCATGCGAACCTTATAAATCTATTAGTTGATTCATAAATTTATTCAGATGATATAGCAAGTAAACATTGGCTTTATATTCAGTTTATCATTCAGAAATAAAGCCTCTGTATATTATAAACGTAGATCTATAAGGTCCTCTGATCACCTTATAATGAAGAAAATAGAAGCACAAATAGATACCAAACTATTATTTACAAGTGTGTCATAGGTGTTTCCAAGATGTGGAAATTTCACAAGTTATAACTGAAACATAATTAAGCCAGCTGAGTAAATGGTAATTCACGAGTAGAAATGGTTGTGGAGATTTAAACTGCATTCTGTTTCGTTATCTCCCCTGCCACTTTCTTGCATAAAAATAGTTTCATGCTTTGGGTGCATGTAATATGTAGAGCTTTGTGCAGATCAGGGAAAATGCATGTAACTTTCCATGAATATTTCAGAAGCAGAATGGAAAGAAAACATTTGGATACAGGGAAATTATTACGTAAATGATTTGACCACCACTGGATTTTAGAAACTTGCCATAAAAATATAATGGAGAGGGTCTCGATGGGTACGATTAAATGGCGAAAATTCCAAAATGTAACCCAACACACATTTCATGAAAATGTAAATGAATACAGTCAAAGTAAAATATCCCATTGTTTTCTAAAATTAATAACACTTATCCTGGTATTATTTAATAATAAATTACTGGCCGAACAGGCTTTCTAATGAGAATGAGTTAGCCCCACAAAATCACTCAACACGAGCCTCTCAAAAACTGTGGTTCAGCAGACGACACACTTTGAGCAGGAAAGTAGTGCCACTGGAAAATTAACGAATACACGGATAAAATTAGATAAATACAAATGTAACTTCAACGGCTCAGACCTGAAACTATTCACGAACATTGAAAACACAGAACTCAGACCTCTTTCTTGCCGTGTAAGAAGTCTATCTTGTACTGTGTTAGCAACACACAGAGCCAGTCAATTACTTCGGCATTTTTGAATGTATCTAGTTTAACCTTCGGGTCAAATATTTGACCCCTAGTGTCATACATAGATACATAAAAACAAGACAAACGAAAAATTCACCCATATCTCCCAGCCAATAGTAACCTTACGCTATGTTAACCACCCATTTTATAGTGTGCAGAATACAATGTACTGTGAATGTGCAATGGGCTTTTCAGAGATCAGGTTCATATCTAACATAAATAATCCAGCTAGCTCAATAAGTAACTCGGTTACACGTGTAACAGCTGAGTTTGCTTTGAGTACTTCTAAAAATGAGCAATATAGACCATTGGGTTTCTCCGTTTAATATCCGTCTTCTAATGAGGATACTCCTCAAGGATTTCCCTTTTTTGCGCTTTACAGAAAGATGCTTAAACAGACACCTGATCTCCAAGATGGAACAATACCTATGTTGCCACCGTCTATGACCAAAATTACGACTCAAAATTAAAAGTGTCCGATCTTATAATGCAGACAAAAGTGGACAGAAATCCCTAAAATTAAGTAAATAAAATATCCACCTCGTACATCTTGATCAGAAGACTGGGGTAACCAACGGGAATAATGCACTCGTCACCAACGTATCCTCCCTAGCTTTGATTATTTTTTCAAGGTGCTCTTTAACTCCCTTGGTTTTGCTACGCCTACTCGAGATGAAGTGCCCGATCTTATAGTGCAGACAAAAGTGGACAGAAATCCCTAAAATTAAGTAAATAAAATATCCACCCCATACATCTTGATCAGAAGACTGGGATCTTCACCAAAACCAACAGAAACCCACGGGATGAATAATGCACTCGTCACCAACGTATCCTCCCCAGCTTTGGTCATTTTTTCAAGGTGCTCTTTAACTCCCTTGGTTTTGCTACGCCTACTCGAAATGAAGTTGAACAGTCTGTCATACTTCTCTGTTAAACTTGACTTGAACTTTGACATCAAGTCTATGTCGGTGTGCTCTTTGAAGTGATTGGGCGTGTACTCGTGCTCAAATAAGAGGGGCCATTCCGCCAACAATGTCCTTATACCGAGCACAGTCCTGGTTGATAGCCCGGCGCTGAAGTACAAATGTTTCCAGCATGAACTCTTTGTCCGTGTTTTGGTTTCTTTCTGTTTCGAGTCTTAGTGCTTCTTCACATAACAAGTGAGAAATGACTACATTGTAGTCAAAACCTGCGGCAGTGGCAATAATACAGTGAAAGACATATCAGCGGAGGTAGTGGTAATTGTAGAAAAAAGCGCCATCTGCCAGTGTTTTTCTGCCAAGGGAAGTAATTTTCAACTTGTAACCCACAATTGTAGGGATTGCGTAATAGTTCTGATACCATATATATATATATATTCACTTTCCCCATTCAAAATCCGACGATTTTGACTCGGCCGTGCCGTCTATACTGAATTGACAGACGAACTCACCATGATCGCTTTGGCAATGTTTTGGTACCGTGTATCGTGTATGCCAAGTTTCAAAACATTCGGTTCAGTCGTTACTTTTTGCAAATCAAAAAGGCTTTCAAATATTTGGAAATCCAACAAATTTCGAGGATTTAGTCATAGCGCGAAAATCTGCGCTCTTCAGTCTCCCTTCTCGCTTAATTTGCCGATCAAAATGGAAAATTTATATTTCCTTCAAAGTTATTTTTCAATAAATTTAGTATAAGGTCTATCACTTCGTTCTGTGAAACTACGGAATGGGATTTACTCAAGTAACTCAAGGCTGGAGGCAATGCATTTTTTAAGCAGTATGCAATTGGACAGTACAAGCTTATTATATAGCCTTTCACACTCGAGCAAACTAATACTGAGATAGAATCCAGCCAAATGCAGCCTATGGGACTTCGCTGGTGGTCACGTGACCATAGACGAAGAGCTTTACACATGGTGTTGTAAAACAATCTTGTGCGCAATTTGTATTGCATAAAACATGTTATAATTTGGCTTCAACAAAAACATGTAAACTGTATTTTATTAAAGTGAGTGGTGCTTCTCGTAAATTTATGTTTATTTCATAGAGTTTGCGAAAATCCGACCTCAAGTGATTTCAGGGGACTGTAAGTGAATGCAATATGACGTATGAATTGAATTTAAAGCGACGAACACATTATCGCCAGTCAAGTTGAAGTTGGCAGTGCATTTGGTTAAGCAATTCTATGGACGAAATGAACTGAAATAGTCGAAAAATTGCGCACAAGAAGGGAATTCGTTTTGTTGACGAAGTTGGAAGAAATCTGTCATTTTATAGTCTCCCTTGTCTAGCTCTCCTGGTGAAAACACAAATTCTTGCAAGTGTCCAAAGGTGAGAATCGGAGCGGAAATTGTAAAATATGGAAATCCCATTAGTTTCGATTGTATTCTAGCTTTTTTTCCTGTATGCATACTATGAGCACTTTTTATGATTATAAAGCATTATGATACTGTCCGCATCGTACATTTATTCTCGATATACAGTACAAAGTGTGTCAGATTGATCCGTTGAACCGGAATAAACACACGTGACGAATTTTGCGGAACCTATTCCGCGGTTTTTTACGCGAGGTGACAGAAATTTCGTGGGCTTTAATGTTGAATAAATGTGTAATTTCCTGCGTACTTGAATAGTAGAGCGAGGAAGAAGTATGTCAGAGTGGCTTGGCTTTATGGGAGGCAGTTTTGCCGATGTGAACATGTCCTAGAAGGGAGAAAGAGGCTTCTGAAGACGATGATGATTCCACGAAATTTCCAAAAGACTGGGGACTTGGTAAGTATCCCACAATGCACCATCAAACTGTGGGACATTTAACGTGGGCAAGACATTATTGTAAATGCGTGTTCGTATGGCAAATAAATGCACAGTGGTCTGTCCAGGGCTTAACTGGAAAAAAAAAACCAAAAAAAACCAAACAAACTAATTCATAGATCAGCACAAGCGGTTGATATGGCCTTGTCATATACATCCATATATGTGCTAACACAGGTTGGGGAATACATGCATGTACATGTAGGCTAGCCTGCTACATGTAGTACAGGTGTCGGAACAGTTATCGGACAGGTCAGTTATCGGACACGCATCTCGTGCGTACGTGTTGTGCTCATGATGACAATGCAATATTAATATGTCGGAACAAAGGCGAGATCTTTTTTAATTGTATATGCAAAATATAGAATTATAGCTATAGCCATATGAAAGTAAAAAAATTTAAACTAACATTTTTGTTTTCATCAAAATTCGAAATTTCTCGTGTTGTGGCGGGGGTGCGAAATTCGATCTACCACCTTGTCTTCCCGATCTCTCAAGAAAATACATATAGAAATTGAACAACGATCATATCATCTGAAACGACAGAACTCCAGCTAATGATGCATGCACAAAACTTGAAAATACAGTGCACTTCAACGTCAATTTTTTGTTCAGGATGGGTGTCCGATAACTGGTACTGTCCACGGCGGGAACTGAGCTGAAAAGTCGAGTTAAAGATAGCTTGCGCACGTGCAGAAGGGAGTGACGTCATTGATGGAATTCATAATGGAAGAAGGCTGACAAGCTTGAGTCATAGTGTCAGTTTTTATGTCATTTCGAGAAGTACTTTTTTATATATTCCAAATAAACCTTGAAAAATGCACGATAATAGGTCGGACACCCGTAAGACTGTAGATCCATATAATTGGACCTGTATTGACGTGGAGGCTGAACTCGGACCTGTGTCAAGTTCAAGTATTTATTGCACAAACAAGCTAGATTCAATGACCTCCAGTGACGCAAGGTGATGAGTAAAGCTTACATCTGGGAGCATTGCCTCAAATAGATTGGACCAATCACATCATGAGTCACTGCTTGATCACTCGAGGTCACTGAACACGCTCCATATTACAAGGGTGTCAGATTCTATTAGGGGGTTTGCACATCATCTGATTTTAATGAGATTGAGCAGATATTGAAACACTGATTCAAACATGATCATGCAGCCCTGCATACTCATGCAGGGGTAGAAATTGGCACTTGCACTGAACAGGACATTTGTAGAAAGTGTCCTGCTAACTATATAAAACAGTAGCAACTACCATGCAAAATTGCCGGACATCTGCAATTTTTAGCCTGACATGTCCTGCATGTAATATAATGCGAATTTTGACCCCTGCTCATGGCTATTACATTCTCCATGTATTTTTCTCAAATCTTTCACAGAACTGGAGTTATTACATGCTTTGATTGGATACTATGTACATGTACATGTGTGCATCAATTGGGCTAAAGATACTTTCAGTTTTCAATTATTAATACTTGTGTGATGGATTTACCTTTCCCAGGTCGTGCTCTTTCAGGTTTATTCTTCATTCTCCTTGAGCACCATACATGTACATGCAGTTCTCATAAGTCAGATTTTAGGCGAGTGATACCATCCCAATGGGATATGCGTATCAAAACTGGGATATGCTATGGGTTCAAAATACCCGATTCAACTTATTATTATAATTGAGGTACATCCTTGTACGGTATCAGTAACCTCTGATAATACCTCAATCAGTGTATACACAGATCATGAAGGCTGGAGACCAGCGCTAACTGAATATGGCTACCACAGTTGTCACATATTACGATGCTTTAATATGTGTATAATGTGGTAAATACAGATTTTGCGATCTCAAATACAGTCAATAGATATTTTCAAAGTCTGTATGGTCACAATGTGAAAATTACTATGAGCATATTATCCATAATATCATTATTCATTATTTTTATTTTTTTTCCAAAACATTTATTTCATATATACTATAGCCACTCTATCACTATTCATCTGTGCCATTGGCATGACTGGGTACAGTTCACTTTTCAACTTTGTTATTCAAACACAGAGAATAGGTAACATTCCCATTCTTCATTCAAATTGAAGAAAAGTCATATAATGACAAAATGTGACACCTTGTAGATGATGCCATGAAGAATATTTTCAGATATAAGTCATTTTTGTTGCACTTCCGGTGATCGAATTATTAGGGGAATTTGTTCCTTGGCTTCTTCTGCTCAAACTCTGTTAAGTTTTGGAACTATATCGGCTTCGCGTATACAGCAAATTTTAAGCATGGTCAGTTCATCCGAATCCTTTCATCGGCAAAATAAGGAGAACTGTTGACATTAGAACCTTGATTTTTGGCATGAAGGTGCATTAGGGAACTGTTACCAGCAAGTTCTGAGCTGACTAACTTTTGATGAAATTTGACCTACTTCGCGTATACAGCAAATTTTAAGGATGCGGTGCGCCTGGTCCAGGGCCGTTTTTTTCGCCGAGAAGGAAACAAAGAAATTAATTTTGAGATAGATTTGATGATAAAATCTTTTGAATTATTGCTCTTATATTTTCCTTCGAAGTAGGCTCTCATTTGCAAATTGTCCGGTAATGAGTGAGTGAATCAGTTCATCCGAATCCTCTCATCGGCAAAATAAGGAGAACCCTACTTCGTAGGTCATGTTACTCATGTAACATGGTGACCTATAACATTACGCTTGGACCCCCAAGTCATCTTCCTCACCCTACTTCGTAGGTCACACTACTCATGTGATTATTAATAGTTATGTGATAAACAGAATCTTACACTCGTGTCAATTTAATATGAAAGTTATGACACTTGTGGAGTAAGTTTTATATTTAGTAGCCACTTGTGCAAAATCCTCTATTTATCGAACCCCTCCATTTGCAACTAAGTCAATGACTATAAAACTTCAATCAATTTTCGGGATAAAAAAGTTTTTAAATAATTTTCCTACGAAGTAGGCTACCATCTGCAAATTGTCCAGTAGTCAGTGAGTCCATCCGAGACCGTTCGTCCGCAAAATAAGGAGAACCGTTGACATTAGAATCTTGATTTTTTGCATGAAGGTGCATTAGGGACTGTTACCAGCAAGTTCTGAGCTGACCTACTTTTGATGAAAATTTCTGGTGGTTTTGATAAAAATCACTCGTGATTCTGACTTGGGCCGTGCCCATCTTAATATAGGCAGGATTTCAACTTGGGGTGGAGAGATTTCCAAGAGCTCAGTGCATGTCAGAGTCCTAACGCCTACCCTACATCGTAAGTTTTGTGACGTTAGTCACACTGCCATGTGATTACCCTCTAAATTCATAAATGGATTCTGTATGATCACTAATGATAATCATCATGCCTAGGCATGGTTCATCTGACAAAACTGTACCATGACAAAGAGTGGGTCTATCCTAGTAAAAAACAATTAGTTTTAGGAATTCCAAATCACATTCAAGACCCCATGACCTCTCTGAATATGCCCATATTCAAGAGAATTTGTAAAAACCAGGCAATGTGTTGAATATTTCATCGCCTTGTTTGTTTTGCCCAAGTGACATTCCCCTCTGGGAAGAAATAAGGGAATTTAATCTCACAGGATGTTCATTCAGGTCGACAGTCAAGGTTCAGCAAGCAAAGCGACCTTGTCACTGTCACAGCACATCTGAAGGTGTAAACATAGGGCATATAATTTGATCCTAAGTCAAGCGCTAATATCCAAGATGGCCACCATTACTATGGCAACCACAATATCTTTGTGCGAATTATTATTATTATTATTTTTTTTCTTCATATTTGATCATTCTACTTCTGACGTGTCCGACTGCATTAAGGAGGTGTACTTAACCATTGTTTCATTGAAATGTTTCTATACTGTTTCAGATGGTTGAACTGCCTCCTGGAAGCAGTGTATGTGTATACCAGGACCAGTACCACCAGGCCATGAACAAATTCAATATATGTTTTTGGAGAATGAAACAGTCAACATCAGATATGTCAGAGACCAACACCACCCCTGGGACATGATGGAAGAGATACTTGATGAACACTCTCCTCCCTTGATGATATGGCTATGAGAAACTACCAGCACTAAACAGTAACATCATAGGAGCAATAATGGGTGAGCAAAATATCACAATCTGAACTCCCATACTAAAGTTTCCGAGCACCAGATAAATGTCAGATACATTAAAGTTGCAGAGAGTTAAGTATATTCATGAAATACATAGTTCTGTTTCCATGTTTTCAGTTATAAAGTGGTTGTCCCATCATTTTGAGGATATTCAGCAAATAGTATATCGATGTGAATTGTTTATTAGCTAAGATTAACTATTAGAAAATACATCCATTATTAATACCTCGTTTGAAATCACATTTTAATGAGAAGGGCTGCCTAAAGACTTGTAAATCAGAAATCAGCTTCTTACAATGTTTTTTATCCATTTCAGCTTCCTGTACAACACAATTGAAAGCACAGCTTCTGTGATCAACTGGGAATGGGATTGAAGAGCTGCAGAGGACCCGTGGTGATCATTGCTTGATTCACTTCCTCTCTACCATGTCTACATGAACTCGCTTGTCAGAGATCATCTAACATAAGCTGCAATTCACTGTCAAATATCTAAAGAATATTTATTGAGATCAGAGTTTAGGTGAGAACGTATGGTCCTGCTTTTATGTAAAAATCACATGACTAACTGTAACGTGAAGAATAGTCTGTTTGGATACAAGCGCAAAGGACTGTAAATAAGAAAGCACTGACAAACCACAGAATTACTGAATGATTGGGATGTTTATGTTACTGTAAAAATGATTTAATAGTGCTCATGTGATTAAGTGAGAATGTGTGTTCCATGATCTGTCTGGATACAACAGCCAAGGACTACACAAGATTAGAAAACATTGACAAACCACAGACTAAAGAAATGATCAGGATGTTGCTGTATGTTTCAATTGTGTCGAGGTGAGAATGTGCGGTCCATCTTTTATGTAAAAACCACCCGATTGGGAGAACAATAGTCTGTGTGGAGACAACCAAGGACTGTCAACAAGAAAGCATTGTCAAATCATAGACTGTTAGTTGGGGTAAAGAAATGAGCGGTATATAAATATAATGCTGCATCATATATATATCATGCTATTGAAAATATAATATACAGTTTTAGCTCATACTCTACATTATGTGTAGCATTTTTCTCTATATCATGCTGTATATGTTTTAATAGTGCTAAACACTTAGTGTATGGAAGAATGACCATTGTATGTCTAAAAATAAAACTGAAGTATTTTTCTGAAAACAATCAGATTTATTGATATTTATGGTCTGCTACTTTTGCTACTCGAGAACTATTAAACCAATCGATCTCGAACTAGGAAAATGTCTTGACATCGGTGAGAGGACGATTGGGATTGTTTTTCAGTTACCTGTGTGATCCAAGATGGCCGTCATCAATTACCTTGGATTGTCAGCAGCTGAATCTTGACACATTCGTGTCCGACAAATAACTTGAGAACTATTCAAACTTCGAGAGCATCTTAACATAGGTGAGAGGATGGTTGGGATTGCTTTTCAGTTACCTGCGTAATCCAAGATGGCCACCATCAGCCATCTTGGATTTCAGCAGTTTGATCTTGTCCAGACATTAACTCAAGAACGATTGAATCCATCGACTTCAAACTTGGAGAGTGTCTTGACATCGGTGAGAGGACGTGGGATTGCTTTTCAGTTACCTGCATAATCCAAGATGGCCACTAGTCGCCATCTTGAATTCAGTTACCTGTGTAATCCAAGATGGCTGCCACCAATCATCTTGCATTGTCAGCAGTTGGATCGTTACACATTTCTTGTCCGACCAACAACCTGAGAACCATTGAACTGATCAACTTTAAACATGGAGAGTCAATTGACATCATGCAGTGAGAGGAGAGTTGAGGTTGCTTTTCAGTTACCTGATTTTAAGCATTGATCTTGTCCGGGCAATAACTTGAGACTGCTTGGACTGATCGGCTTCAAATTCGGGGAGTGGCTTGACATCGGTGAGACAACGGTTAGGAATGCTTCTCAGTTACCTGTATAATCCAAGATGGCCGCTATCACCCATCTTGCATTGTCAGCAGTTGCATGGTTCTTTACACATTTCTTGTTTAACTAATAACACGAGAATGGTTCAACTGATCGACTTCAAACTTGGAGAGTGTCTTGACATCGGTGGGAGGATAGTTGAGATTGCTTTTCAGTTACCTATGTAATACAAGATAACTGCCAGCTGTCTTGGATTTTCAGTAGTTGAATCTTGTCCGGGCAAAAAATCAGCTGATCGATATGAGATATCAACGATCAAATAAAATGGACCATAGATGTCCATATTCCCCGCAGCAGCAGCACCAGTTATGGTGGATGCTGCTTGTGCAGGCGCGGTGGAGCGACTTGAATGTTGGGGGGGGGGGGGCCAGACAGGGTGGGACAGGGAAGGGGTGTCCCCCTTCCTCCGACGGAGGGGGAGGGAGTCGAAAATCTCCCCCGAAATTTTTTGGAACTTTAGACTTGATTTAACGCACTTTGGCGCTTCTGAGAACTTTGGAAGGGATAGCATATCTCGCAATAAAACCGACTCATAAAAGCTGAAAAAAAAAAAATCCAATCGGTGTTCTTCAATGAAATTTCCCTCACGTTGGTTCGAAAATAATATTCGCCGATTATATCTGTCAACTATACCCACCCACCCAAGTGAAAAACAACTTTAGACCATTGCAAATATTCAACGAATAAGGATATAGTGTTCCGGCATACTATTATACAGACAACAAGGAAGTCATCTTCACACAATTATTATTTTATTTTCCTCCAGGCGTAGATACTTTTATGCCATCGATCGTTTAGTAATTCAAGAATTATATGTATACAACACAAACTATTGATGGACCTTGTGCTGTTCGTTGATTAGACAGAACCAATTTCATGGAGAAGTTGAGACATGATCGCATATGTTTCAAATGTAAACACGGTCAATACTTGGGGCTTCTGAATATGTGATCGGGGGGACGGGACTCCCCCGGACAATTTCAGACGGTTCTCTACACATATCTGACCCATTTCAAGGCATGTCAGTTATAATTCGGGGGGGGGGGGAGGCAAAGTGGTCCTTGGCTCCCGCTCTTTTCATATTGGGGGGGGGGGGGAAGGGCCCAGATGTAGTGCATGCTATATGAGTATATCAGTTAACATCTGATCTAGGCCTACACACTAAGTAGGCATAATTGCAGCATGATGTGATACATGTCGACATTGTACCAGTATTCAGTGTATCGGTATTGAAGTACAGAGGAATGTTTTTTTTCAACTAGTCCAGTACCCAGTACATGTACATTAGCAGGAATAAACCTGAAATAACATTTTCAATTGGGGCAAGTCGAATTACCAATGAAAACTGTTGTCCAAATATTGATATCAAACTTCGACTCCGTCTTGGGGCCAATGCATTGACAAATATAACTATAGCCACCATAAAAGACTGCATTCTTTTGGATTATGGACGCGGATATTCTCTAATGGATGACGACTGAATTATGGATGACGGACACGCTTGTAATTTCATCACTCTTGTGCGTAATTTCACTAAATTAAAGCAGTACCGGTACAACATTGTTTCGAAGCTGTCCGGTCATATTCCGATATGTACCGTACACAAAATCATGACAGTGAGGGGCCCTAGCCACCATTCAAAACCAGCCTACACTTTCCTGCAGACTCAGTGGGTTGCAACAATATACACATAAAGGGTTTTTTCTGGGAAAGATTTATATACAGTATTATAGTAATAACCCTTTGGAAGGCGTTTTATTTGTCAGAAATGGCTCAGAACATTTCTATGGCTGTCTAGAACCCCAGAGCTACCCTCGTCTACAGTAGTACATACTTACGGCATAATTTACGCAGCGCGGTTGCATGATGCAGACAATGTTTGCTCGCAAATTTTAGCAAATTATACATACCGGGTAACGGTACTGTATATTTTACCCATAGGGGCCTTAAGCATGATGTCATGCAATCTTGACTGCAGTGCTAATTACACATCACTGCATAAACAAAATAATTAACATGTACCAATATATGATCGGTACCGTACATGTAATATTCAATTTTGTATCGCTTCGATCATGATTTAAGCTATTAAATTTCAATAGTAGCCTACCCTAAATTGTTTGTGTCACCATGGTAGCTAAAATACCAGAAGTTCATTAATTAATAATTAGTAATTAATGAACTTGTGAAAATACCAATACCTGTATACTACTAATACTATATGTTATTAATCGATTGTTTTCGTATTGCCTTCGTATTGACCTGAGGGTCGCCGTATTGGCCCGAGGCCGCAGGCCGAGGGCCAATACGGTGACCCGAAGGTCAATACTAAGGCTATACGAAAACAATCGATTCATAATATTTTTATTAATTGACATTTACTGGCCGTGTTCTTGTTTTTCTGAGCTTCAGTGGCAGCATCCGTTTCTTGATCTGTAACAGGTTTAAATCGTTTTAAATCGTCTCCACATATCTCATCAAGCTCCAGAATTCTGCCCACAAACCCTTGAAAATCACGCTCTGCGCTCGCCATCGCGCTGACCAAACTACACTGCTGTCGTCTGTTTCTCCAGTCGTCGGTCCTTACTGCTAGTTACGGCTGCACTCGTTGACCTCGGCCAATACAACATTCAGCCCGGCCAATACAGCTTTCAACTCGGCCAATACAACTCGGCCAATACAAGTCGGGTTCGACATGACGTATGGACAGGCCGTTTTACACTGTATTCGGGTAATAACATACACAGTCAATTAATAATAGTTAATACTACTGTTATGTTTACGGTGCCTGCCTTTGACCAGCTGTGGCATATCTGTGCAAATAGATGATTCTGATGATGTATGACAACTTTTGCTGAGAATTATTGGCATTGGATATTATGCCACTTCTGAGGAAAAACATACATATAGTCTGGCCAATTTTGAACATATCTGAAATTCATTCTGAGTAGCTACCTTAATTTAAATATACAGACTGTATATTTTAGCTGTGGGTTTTGTTTCTCCCTTTTTCCAAGGGGGGGGGAGGCTTTTTTTCTACTTCTGTAGTCCGTTTGGAACAAAACTTACAGACTGAGATTCGGTTATTAAGTGAAATAATACGAATACTGGTAAGAATTCTGGCGCTATGCAGTCTACATGATGTACGGTCGAACCACTCAAACCCTAAACTCATTCATACACTGCAGCTCCATTGCTCGAATGGCCACGGAATATGGCACATCGATGATCTAGTGCCACACAACTGCACATATATAAAACATTTATATATAGTTGAAAGGCAGCTATAAATATGTTCTCAACTATTCCTGATAACATTATTGTCCAGGTAGAAGATAAGTATTTGAAGGGCATTCAGGTTATTTCGTTTATTTAACCAAATTATATCTGAACTGGAGGCGGTCGCCATGTTTTGTTCATCTGCTCAATGACGTCATCGGCTAACAAGGGGAATCCCCAGCAGCCGGTCGCACAGCATGGCGAGAGGCGAGAAGCCGTCCTTGAGTTACTTGAGTAAGGCTTTATCGAACTGTCCAAGAGGCATAATGACACTTTTTCACTATTCAAATTGAGGCCTGTTACAGTCTTGATATTCGATTAAAATAATTAATTAGGTTTCTGCATTTACGTTCGTTATCATCTGCGAACTAAATTCTTTGCCACTCTTTTCCACGCAGCAAGTCAATACCAAGACATGGTTTGCTTCTTCTATATAAATGATTAACTATTTCATTCTTAGGAAATATCATCTCATCTGACATGTCCGGCCAAGCCTTTTCGAAGGTTGCTAATTTTATTAATTTCTTTTCTTTAAAATCAAATTCTGCAAACAAGAAACATTTCCAGTCAGTATTTATGGATATCTTCCTATACTCAATTCGCGAATATGTTTGTCACTAAATCATTCCGAAGGTGATTCAAGTGCGAAGTTTCGGGGCTAGTTCACTAAACAAGGTCTGTGTGTAAGAGATTGATGTCGAATTCTCGTTATTATCTTTTGATGCATGAAATTGTTGCATTCGCGAAAATAACTGCCAAGTTAAAGTCAGTGCGAAAGGTATCTAAGTATCAAAATCAAACTCAGAAACCCCTTCAGGAAAACAAAGGCCCTTCTTTTGGCCACGAGGTCAACTAGATCGTTTTTATGGCCAGTATCTGCTATATATGACGTCATTCCATACGTAAAACTGATTGACAAAGTAACGTAAATTTTGTATAGAACCAGTAAATTCTAGCAGAAATGGGCTCCGACTTGAGAGAATGATGTCAAATGCAATGTTTCTGCGCATTGTCTGCTGACACACATAAGTATTGAATTTACGGAAGTGATTACCGTAATGCTATTCTAAAGAGATTTAGAGTGCGGAAGAGGACGGGAACATCAATACCAGCGAATCAAGGCCCTGGCTTGCGAGAATGAGGATAGCGAGGCTGTGTTCCGAAAGAGAATCATTCAAAATAGCTATTTGCCAAATGTCATGCTTGTAACCGAAAGTGCACAATATAACTGCACGACTGCGAGGTTTTGTTCGCGCACAGGGGTGTCTAACTCATTAAATACTACATAGTCATTTCTGTCCCTTCGAAGTGGGCTACCATTTGAAATTGTCCGGTAATGAGCGAGTCCATCTGAATCCTTTCGTCGGCAAAATAAGCATTCAAGATTTTATTGTACAAACACCAGTCAAAGGCAGACTACAAAATGTTAAGAGAAATACAACAAGAGAAACAATGGAACAGTGACATGAATATTAATATTTATATATATGTTATATCTGAGTGTTACCGTTGATATTAGAACCTTGATTTTTGGCATGAATGTGCATTAGGGAACTGTTACCAGCATGTTTCGAGCTGACCTACTTTTGATGAAAATTTCTGGTGATTTTTGATTAAAATCACTGGTGAATCTAACTTGAGCCGTGCCCATCTTAATATAGGCAGGATTTCAACTGGGGGTCCAAGAGTTCAGCGTGCGTCGGAGTCCTAATGCCTACCCTACTTCTTATGTCCTGTGACGTTATTCACACTGGGCATGAAGGTGCATTAGGGGACTGTTGCCAGCATGTTTCGAGCTGACCTACTTTTTGATGAAAATTTCTAGTGATTTTTGATTAAAATCACTGGTGATTCTAACTTGGGTCGTGCCCATCTTAATATTGGCAGGATTTCAACTGGGGGTCCAAGAGTTCAGTGCGTGTCGGAGTTCTAATGCCTACCCTACTTCGTAGGTCCTTTGACGTTATTCACACTATTCTTATGTATAATAAATCCAATCCGGAAATTAACGAAGCAATAATTCATTCCACCGAATATAGTTGCAAATGAATTCAAACGCGCTTGAAGACAGTGTTGTCATGTGAGATCGGAGGTTGAAAAGAAAAGTGTGACAGAGATCACACTCTCTTAGCGCATGCGCATTTCAAAAAGTCACAAGAAGAACAAGAAGAACAAGAACAACAACAACGCGAGCCTCCCGTAGACCTGCGTGCCGCAGGTAAAAAGGTTTTCGTAGCCTGTAAATCTTCTTCACTTGTTCTCTTTGGAAGGGTCTCGGGATTGAAATTAACCATATGCATCTCTTCCCGCTTCCCTTATATGTGTTGTAATCTACATCTCTGAGGGACGTTTCACCCCCTTCCCCGACCATAATTTGGGCCATCAAACAAGTTACTGCAGTTTCGAGAACTTCATTTCCTATTATATTATTGAACGAATTTGAATATCTTGAACACAATTTGTTCGCAATTATTTTGATGTTTTTCTTTCCAGGAAGCCGACTAATTGTTTAAGGTCAGCACAGAGAATTCTAACCATCTCTCAACGTAGAGAAGTTTTGGCCCTTTCTCCTTTTTCACATGCTGATAGATCTGAAGGGAATTCGTTATAGGGGATCTTAAAATGAAGCAGTCCAGTTTTGTGAAGCAGAAAGCACGTTTGCACATGTACTGCTTTCCGACGATGTACTGCTGCCCAGGCTTAATGGCCGCGAGTTCTCACCACTGTCATCTGACAAAGACAAGCATGTATTTGTTGTAAGAAGAATAGCCCCCAGTAGGTCGAAATCTATCAACAAATGGTATTTGTGAACTTAAAGGAATAGTAAACTCGGCGTAAACTCGACATGACAGAATTATGCCATCAGATTCCAAAAACACCCGTTGTCACGTTGTCATCCGGGCTCTATCCCATAAGGTAAAGCATTAAACAACAACAACAACGGCAGCATTAGCAGCGTTTCTTCTACTGCTATCGGGTGATGTGGCCTGATATTCTTGCCTCAGAAAGAGAGCTTGTGAAATCATATGCAAAATGCCACATATCAACCTGTATATCAATTCGACATTCGATCCTCATAATCGTTTCGGAGCCTAAAGAAAGGTCCACCGATCTGTCAAAAGCCATCGACACAATAATTTACAATTGGTCTCCATGTTATTAGCTACTCTGCCTGGGGCCCAACGACGTCACAGAAATAATGTCAGGTGATATTTAAAGACTTTTCATTGGCTAACGGCTCTCAGGCTTGTTAAAATGGCGACCTCCACGGATTCTTGTTCT
>JAVTVY010057373.1:0-29123 GCA_036873755.1 Hanleya hanleyi | reverse complement strand
TAACATCAAGTTCAGCAATATTTCAGCTATATAGCGACAATCAAACAAATTTCTAAGTATTTCAACAAAAAGATTCAACAACTCAGCAATCCAGAAGTAATCAATACAACACACCAAAAACATGTAACTTATGTAACAAACCGATTTCTCTCAAATAACCTTCTTTTACTCGACTAAAAAGATCTTCTAAATTAGCTGCTTGATAAAAAGAATCTCTTACAATCTTAAAATCTATAGAGTCGATCAGAATATGTGACCACCAGGTAAGGTTACCAAGATATAGCAAGCCGAATAAAATACCAAACAGCATTTTCCTTTATTCTTGATTGAGTAGGCCTATTTGGTGAAACGCAAGTTCCAGTTGAAAACCGGTGGTGTCAGAACTGAAAATCATAAGGTTATTGATTGACAATAATTAATTGCCATCCTGACCGATCAACTGAGTATTTCTTGTGTATTGGGAACTGGTCATACCAATTGACCGTAACAATTAATGTGATCAGCTTGCATAGAGTTAGTGTCGATGGCTGAGCTTCCCCAACTTGATGTCAGTTAGCCAGTTTTCAGTACAAACCAGTAGGTACAATGTACATGTACAAAGTACATGTATGTATACATGTACATGTATTAATATTATATACTGACCTGTCTTGAAAAATATGACTAGAACATTTGTCTTGGTTCTAAGGATCTTCTTTAGATCTTTGACATCGTCCACTCGACCGAGCAGATTGTTTCCTGCCTTAGCTCCCAGTTTCGTTGGAATGATCGACTGCAAAGACAAAATTTGATAAAATACCATGCAATCACTTAATAAAAAACACATGGTGGAAATTAAAGAGAAAACATTGTGATCATCATGTGCATCAACAGTTAATCATGATCTCCAATGATTCAATCTCTTAATCTCCCCACTGAATATAAAGAATCATAGAATCTGTATTTTGAATATTAATGGGAGAACAAAGAAGAGCCCATCTGTGCATTGACCCATATGACTTCAGCTATCAGCTGCAGGTTCGTATAATCTCACTTTGAATTAACTACGTGTACAGATCTGCATTCTATACAGTATGCAGAAGAATTTTTGTCTTGATCATGTTGAATTCTATCAATATATCTCTGACAGAATACATGTACAGGAAGGCACAAGACATTAACCATCCACAATAATGCAGGTCTGCATGTAAACATGGTATAAGGGAGATTGGGGTACAGTGGGATATGGGGCGCAGTGGGACAAGCCATCTAACATCTATGTTCAGTATAGGAATCACGTACATTACATTACATTACTATCAGCAGAAAGCTATCATCACCGTACACCTAAGTTTTATATCAATTATGCGTAAAAACTATCAGTGGTAAAAATTAGGGGTGAAAAAAACTGTTTTTGAACAGTCTAGAAGTAAATTTTCACGACTAAGGATGATATTTTGTTTTTACCAAGTTTTCAACAGTACCGTAAACTGGGGTGTATTCGGACAGTGGGGTGAACTCGGACAACAGACCAAGAAAAGCACAAAAGTTTATTTTTTACATTTATTATTAAACAAACCTTGTTTTTTCTTCTGTTATTTTCCTTTCTCACAGGTAGGTTATCAAATGACATCAAAATGATCATCTTAGCCACCCGACGTTTTTGTCTGTTAGTTTGAAAACTCAGTACACTTTTTTTCGTTTATCTCAATGTTTGCAAAACTCCTACAGGTCACAAAAGTTCAAAGCCCTGGCCATATGTTGATGGATATTTTTCGAAATACATAATTATAATTGGCGAGATAATAGAGCCAAAAAATAAAATAAAACAAGCATATTTATTTGAGAAATGTTCAGTTTGTACCTTTGGCTGGAATTTTTCCCGTCAAAGGGGTCAATTCGGACACGCTAAAACTAACCGATAAAGATATTGATGTGGTGTCCATTCTGATTTGTTACCTGGGAAATGTCGATACCAGCTCAGTTATGCTAAAAAAAATCACAACTTTTATGAAATCGTGAAGCCACATATCAAATTAAAGGTGAACTGAAAAGCTTTCCAATGTTCTGTTAAAATGTCATAAAACAAGAACTTCTATAGTTGTTACAATTATGTGTGGTAATAGTTCTGTGGGTTATTGTTTTATTTTGGGTATATGAGAAGTCAAAACTTATACCGAGAGCCAGAACTTTTAAAAACGTCATCGCTTGCCTCCCGTTGGTTTTGGAACGTCATGACGTTATAGTGGTCCTCGTTCATTCATCCGACGTAGCATGACGTCACATTTGAATAAAACTTGAATGAAGGGGACCACTATAACGTCATAACGTTCTACAAACCAAGAGAGACAAGCGATGCAAGTTTTTAAGACGGATTTATAACAGGATAACTTAAATATTGTTATTAGTACAATTTTGCAAACTATATTTGCCCCAAAAACGTATAAAAGTTATGTCACATAAGACAAGATGTATATAAGCAACAATTTAGATAAAATTAAAAGCTTTGCAGTTCACCTTTAAAGCCGATTATAACATTTCATGATACCAGGAGTTATCTCCCTTTTACCCATTTCTCGAATTTACTCTTAGGTCGTGGAATCCCGGAAATGGGTCGAAAATGGCTCTAGCGGTTTTATTTACATGTAGCACCCGGGTATATGAATACACCTCACAGAAGGCATGTTTTCGCCCGATGTCGCATAATTAGTCCGAATGGACCCCAACTCCTGGAATGAATTCGGACGACATTTAAACTTAATTAGCTTAATTAATAATTATCCAATATGGACTAAATTTTAATAGCTTATACGTGGAACGTCATTGAATATCTGTGTCAGATATGATTACATTCTGTAGGAAAATGAAATGTGTGAATGAGAAAAACCTTAAAATCCGTCCGAATACACCCCAGTTTACGGTACTTCAATACTGTTTTGGTACTATTGATAGAGGATGGACAAATTAGGTACAATTTAATTGCATTAATTTATTATCTCATGTATGTGTGTTTTTCACAAAATGGAAAAAATTATGCACCCGGGGCATACTGGGACACTTTTGTCGGGGCACACTGGGACAACAGTAATGAAATGGCGAAATTTACTTTCATTCTGAAATGTTATAAAAGTGCATTATTTTGTTTCCTAGATATTGGGACACTTTTTTTAGCTTTTTAAAATGTAATTCTAGAGAAAAGTCAAGTAGATATTTCAGAACTGTTTGTATACTAACTATTAGCTATAACTAGAGCACAGAATGCTACTCCACAGGCATGACAGAACAATAATAGCGGAGATTTTTGCAAAAAAAATAAAAAAATGTCTTGGTGTACCCCAATCTCTACTACTCCATACGAGCCCTTCACACACATGTGGGCATAACAGTTATTATTCAAACAGTCCGTCTAAAAGTCCGTCTTTCACCATGCTTCGCCATGTTCACAGACAAGCCGAGAATATGCCGTAGTTCTAAGGATCTCTTTGATGTCATATATCATGTATATAGGGAATGACACTTTTGACATTTCTCTAGTCAAAACCATCAAGAACTAGAGGTTCCGCTTTGACCCTTGCGTTGCCGCTCCGGCATGTAGCCTATGCTGGTTGTTTTTTTAAGCAAAAACATACGTCTCCCCCAACCTCCCACCGTGCCTTGAGTGGGCACATAATTTAAGGGAAAGTGCTATAAAATGAATGTAGCAATAAGTATCCTAAACAAAGCTGCGCATCTAAAAATATTAATTACAAAGAGGCAATTTTTATTGTTGCAGTAACCCAGTGAGGATCGAGTCGAGATTTATATAGCAATGAGTGGATTGTCGACATAATACAGCGTCCAACCAATGTGAAATACATGTAATTGTGAAGCATCAACTATTTCGAAATTGATCACATTATAGGAAAGATGCAAAACATACAAGAGCCACACCTATAGTATACATGCTACTGTATAGAAGTTTCATGCATCTGCCTTCAGTAGTTTCCAAGATATGGAGTGAACAAAAATTGGACAGACAGAAGCACATTTTGCATGGACCCACGCAAGCACTAGCTCACACCCAAACCTAATTAGATCATAAGGCCATTTCAATGAAGCTTCCATCCAAGTTTGGTGAAATTCCGTCGAGTAGTTCTCCAGGTATCTTGCAGACAAAGTGTGTATATACATGAACAATTAGATGGATGAACGGACGATGGACATGGATAAATGCGCACACACACCCAAACCTAATCAAATGAGGGGGCTATCCCAATGAACCTTCCACCAAAGTTTGGTGAAATTCTGTCCAGTAGTTCTTCAGATATCTTGCAGAAAGTGCCTGTATATACATGTACATATACATGTACATGGACAGACGGACGGACACCGAACATGGACGAACGCACACACGAACCAAAACCTAATCAGATGAGAGGGCTATCCCAATAAAGCTTCCATCCAAGTTTGATGAACTTCCGTCAAGTAGTTCTCCAGATATCTTGCAGACAAGGCCTGTATATACATGTACAAGTAGATGAACGGACGGACGGACACCGGACACGGACGAATGCATGCACACATACACCAAAACCTGATCAAATGAGGGGGCTATCCCAATGAAGCTTCCATCCAAGTTTGGTGAAATTCCATCCAGTAGTTCTCAAGATATCTTGCAGACAAGGCCTGTATATACATGTACAAGTAGATGGACGGACACGGATGAACGCATGCACACACACCAAAACCTAATCAAATAAGGGGGCTATCCCAATGAAGCTTCCATCCAAGTTTGGTGAAATTCTGTCCAGTAGTTCTCAAGATATCTTGCAGACAAGTAAGGCCTGTATATATACATGTACAAGTAGATGGACGGACGGACAGACACCGGACACGGATGAATGCACGCACACACACCAAAACCTAATCAAATGAGGGGGCTATCCCACTGAAGCTTCCATCCAAGTTTGGTGAAATTCCGCTCAGTAGTTCTTAAGATATTTTGCAGACAAGGCCTGTATATACATGTACAAGTAGATGGACGGACGGACAGACACCGGACACGGATGAATGCACGCACACACACCAAAACCTAATCAAATGATGGGGCTATCCCAATGAAGCTTCCATCCAAGTTTGGTGAGATTCCATCCAGTAGTTCTCAAGATATCTTGCAGACAAGGCAAGGGGACGGACAGACATCCATCCATCCATCCAGACAGACAGCACAAACACTAGATGTCTCCCCCCAACATAGTTGGGGGAGACATAATAAATGTACTTACAAATGAGTTCAAAGGGGATTTTCTGGGTTCGAATTTGCTCAAATATGGGTATATTCAGAGCTTATGAATGTGATTCGGCACTCCTAAATATTACGACTGGGCTTTACAGCTGTGCCAAACCCATACATTGTATTCTGACATGATACAGATTTGTCAGATGAACTATGGCTACATGTAGAGAGGAGTCCTGACATTAAATTGTCACCCCCATCAGAGGATAATGGTACAGGTATATAAGTATACATGTATATTCCATGAACTTTAACCCATGAAGTCTGCATATGAAGATAGTACATGTACATGTATCTCATTAAAACAATTAACCCACCAAACTTGTACACATATCAGTGAGTATTATTTTGTTTTTATCTGCACTTTGTTAAATTGCTTCAGGGCCCGCCGGGAGATTTTGTAGCCTACTGCCCACGTGTACCTAGTCCATTGGTTCAGAACGGTCATGGCCAGGCAAATGTGTACATATACATAATGTATATGTGGCCCGAAACATGAAACAAAATATACTAGAAATAACAATATCCATGTTTATTGTACAGTAGCGTGAAAATAAAATCTCACATTGCAAATGACCTCCCACAATTGAACATGTCATTGTGTAGCAAACTACATGCATTGAGACAATATAAAAATCCCACCATCATGACCATAAATTACCCTGCCGAGTCAGTGAGACAATGTGACTTTGTTGGCTGGATGGCCAGTTTTTCTGATCAATTTGCAGGTGGAAATCAGGTTAAGTGTACAATGTACATACATATTACTCCTTAATCAAGTCATTCTCCCCTGGGAAATATGCTGTAGCTCGCAGATGACCTAAGGTATGAACATGTGCATGCAGTTGTGATAACTAATTTTTGTTTTGTCACGGAATGAGGGGATATTGTGAAGCGAGAGTATTGAGCAGGCGGGAATCATACCCCTGGGATTATGAGTCAATTACGTATGCTGAAGAACAGATGGTGGAGATAATGTTGAACACTGAGCACTACTGTTTCATACACCACTCATTTTAACCACACCTGTATGTAGCAAACATGGAAAATGTATTAAACCTGTATACACAGGGGACTAACTCAAAGAAGTTATAAAATAATAACCTCTACAAGTGATTATTATCAAAATCCTTAAGTGTATTCTGGAAGAATCTTAAAGCCAAAAGTTATATAGAAAAAAAGTGAAAAATCTATGGACTAGCTCAACTTTATGAATAACTATGATCATTGAGAAAACTGTAAGCTAGTGTGAGCATCAGCTCACCTTTCATGGCAAGGCATGCTGGAATCAGCTCATAAATCTCCCCCCACCCCTTCTCCCCATTAATACTTCGGTAAGGTTCACTACGGTGCTTCACATAGCTTTACAGATAAAGATCAATTACAGCATACATAATCATTATCATTCACCATGTAAGTAACGATCTTCTTCACCAAGTAGTCAGGGAGTTTAATACAGTCCAGACAATATATGTACATGAACAATGAGTCAATGTACAATAAATCATTCGAAGTAGCAACTAACCAGAGCGTGCACACCTACATGATACGAAGCATCTACTTGCAAAATTTCTAACTTCTTCAGCAATGATCATGATTATTAACTGGTTCGCTGTGCCGGCCACGATCAGGGCCCTGGTGTATAACCTGTCTGTCTATGCGAGTACGGTGAGGCACCATTGTTTAAATTCGATATTTTCAAATTTATCATGCATGAAACTAGTTCAACAAGCTGAACCCTACTGACATTTAATTTTGTGATATTGATTATGTAGGGTTCAGCCGTTGAACCGCAATTTCCTATCGCAAAATTTTCGCCTCCCGACCTGGGTAACAGCGGGTGGATTTGCGCTCATAAAAATCGATAATACCTACCTCTTTGTGCTCATTTGGATAGAATACGTATTTGCCTACTTCCCTGGCCATTTATTTTCTCTGTCCAACTCCTTTCATTTCCATAAACGGCAAAAGAAAAAAATGTCATCGCCGACGATCTTCCAAAAACGAAATCCGCCGCCATTTTCAAACACTCTCGCATGACCCTGATTCTCGCACGTGAGGTTATTCTAAATTCAGGATTACAAGCGTCGGAAAAACTGAATCCGCTCAGTCGACCCAGTCTCTTAGGGCGATGAAAAATCCCATGAATTACCTTTCTCGGTATGTGCCTTCCATTATGCTCGATATCGATAGTTACAATTTTACATTTAAATGCAGATAATGTGACAGCCTTATGAATGAGCCGTTTCAGACCTTCCTGTCTACAATCCCAAATTTACAAATTAGTCTCGTGCCACCATAGTGACATTTCAAAATGGCGGCGGATTTCGTTTTTGGAAGATCGTCGGCGATGATATTTTTTTCTTTTGCCGTTTATGGAAATGAAAGGAGCTGGACAGAGAAAATAAATGGCCAGGGAAGTAGGCAAATACGTATTCTATCCAAACGAACACAAAGAGGTAAGTATTATCGATTTTTATGAGCGCAAATCCACCCGCTGTTACCCAGGTCGGGAGGTGAAAATTTTGCGATAGGAAATTTCGGTTCAACGGCTGAACCCTACATAATCAATATCACAAAATTAAATGTCAGTAGGGTTCAGCTTGTTGAACTAGCATGAAACCTAATAAAACCCATACTTATATTGTTAGCTAAGTCTCTCTTGATTTTCTGGATGTAAACTTCATATTCTGTCTTAGAAGAATGAAATTGGGAGAAAGAAATATAAAAAATAAATAAATAATGCGAGGGGAGATTTTCATAAAATCTCGTCGGGAAGGTCGCTCAGAAAATATTAAAAAACTTACGGAGAACCCCATCTAAATATATGATTCTTTGGTATATTTTAAGTATAAAAGTACAGTTTATCTTTCCGTAGTGCTGATTCCGATGAAATCAGCACAACAAACTTTATTTCCACATTTCTGTCAACTTCCTCAGAAGGACACTCTGTGGGAAGTCACAGAAATGAGTTATAAAAAAACCTGGACAGTCCACATCTACAAAGTACCGTCTTCCATGCGAGTTTGAAAGTTATGTGTCCATTCAATAGTAACAGAGATATAGGCGGGATAAGCATATGTTGACTTTGGGGAAGACTATTGAAACCCGAAAAAAGCCTGACAGTGGATATTATAATATAACTCCAAGAAGCGTCCATGTAAGTAGTAGAGCTGTGATATCATCCAGACAAGTTTGGTCATACAGATGAATGGACAAAATGAATCCTACATGTATACGCTCCCCACAACCCTCTAATTAGAGATACATACATGTATGCTAAGAAGGGAATTTCTCATGCTGGGCAATCATGTAGGCCTATCTGACAGTATATAACCAGACAGACTCCTGCAACTTGTACATTAGATATTAAACTATCTCCCAGATAATTTAATAAAACAACCACAAACAAGGTCAGAGTGCTGTTTCAAAGCACCTAGTATAGCTCCCCATAAATTAATAGCCACTCTCATCAACCTCATCATGAAGGTACATGTACATGTATGCCACAGAAAGGTAAAGTAAACTGGGCATGGTCATTACAACACCCACTGTTCCATATGGGCTGAGGTTAAAGTGCCCTGTCCCCCATTTGTGGTTTCAAGGCAGGAACAGGATTAACACACATGGGTGTAGTATAAAGTCGTATGTGACAGCTGTTAGGGTAATAATTTCTCCAATACAGACTGTGAATAGGCAAGTCAAGCTGCTGCATAATTTCCCATCCATAGATCTACATAATTGTCTTGATGATAGACTACATGTAGATCATCCTGTGACACTCGAGCCATGTTGGATAGGTTGAATAAAACTTTCATCTGCTTGGGCCACATCATGATTTTTTAAGTACCACATCAACTATTTTTATCCCTGATGACAGCATAAAACAGTGTGTACTGTTAGCAATGAAGCAGCATGTAAAATACTACATGTACATGTCAGGGATTGACATTAACTTTTCAGATCACCTGTCCAGTCGGGCAGGTGGATTGCAAGATTACCTGTCCAAGATGAAAGGTCACTTGCCCATATTTGTTGCATTACCGGTAGCTCCAGCTGTCTTGCCGCCATTTTTTTTGTGTGTTGAAACTTTCCGATTTTCCATTCGCGGACAGGTCAACATGAAAATTGGCTGTCCTTAATTGACATTCACTTGTCCCGGAGTGCAGTCGTTAATGTCGAACCCTGACTTCATCATGTTGATGTACTCTCTCTCTCATTGTCTGTGTTCTCACAAATTGATATGCATGTGTATTGCATTAATGTGACTCTACAATACGAAACCCATTTCAGGGCAAGAGTCACATTGAAACATACGGCAAACTATCACTGGTCACTGGTTAAGCGAAGCAATTTCACATTAACACCAGTAAAAAACAAGCAGCATACGCCAGCAAAAAAAAAAACTTGCTTAAAAATGAGTAGGCCTATAATTTAAACACTGCACGGGTCCCAACTCAATTATGGGGTGCAGTTCATCATGTAACTATCTTTTAACCGGGGTCACTGTGTGCAATACAGCTTGTCAGGTAGCTTTTCCAGGTTCAACAAAGGTTCCCTACCTGTACTCACCTATTGTGTTTCCTCACATGATGGATAGGCCCTATTATGAGCCAGCGCTAATATGAGCATTGCATTCATGAAAACCAGCCAGCTTATACTCGTTGCAGGCCAGGAGACAGTAAAAAATGACAGCTCGACAAAATTTCAGAATTCAGTTATGATAATTAAAACAAATTTGATGCAAATATGACTTACTTTTAGCTTCAAATTATGTCTGGATATCAAATTTTTGAGGCACAAAAATCAATGGAAAATGTCAAAATTTACATTTGCTAATCCGCACAAACTGTTGACTTCATTTTTCTGCAGCCGATTTTGCTTGTTCACATCACGCAAATCCAATTCGTCGAGAAATAGCAAGGCAGTGCTTTTTTTTGTTTTGATGCGCAAGTATTCATTTTACAAGAAGTTGAAGACAAGTTTAAGTTCTGCATAATTTCATAATTTCATGATAAACTAAAAATATTATAGTATATCCACATTAGTCTTCTTGATTCATGAAATCAATCATTGTTTATTCAGCATAACATATTGGAGCGTATCCATTTTATCCCTGTTTTGTTTGCTGACATTCGATCTGTGACAAGTCTCTGACATTGTTGGATATGTGGACGTGTGCACTGATGATCTGTTGATTGATTGATAACAACAACAACCAGGTGACAGCTCGCCGGTCATGCTGATCCCAGACGATTGCAAGCCGCACGACAGTGAAAACATTGACTGAAGACATCACATGTGTTAAATATAACGAATGCAAACACACAGAATGTCATCATAAATATAAGACTTGCAAACTCACCAAGAAAACAGCGCTTAGAAACAACAACGTGCTCGCTCTTCCAGCCATCATGCCACGTTTGATTGAGCATGCGCGACCTTACTTCCTTGACAGTTGAGGTTCTTGAAGGCGGGCCACGTATACGATCTGTAAATAAGTTTACCACCTCGATACAAATTCTACCTCAAGCCAGTTTGATAGTTCGATCTAAAATATATGGAAAGCTATGTATATAAAAGCTAATGTTAACGTTTAAAATAAGGAAGGAAGTAAGTTCACGCTGGAGGAGCTTATAAGTCTATGACTTACTAGTGCTCAAATCAGAGGTATTCAGGTATTAGAATTTTGAGGGAGAACCCACTCCTCATGAGCACCATCTGTCTCGGCTGGAGAATCTGCTCGGCCACAGAGCTATGAGATGGAGGATCACACTTGGTCTGTCCGTCAGATAGCTACCACAGCTCGACATCAAGTACATTTAACCTCGTGGCTGAAGCACGCGAATATTCATTGTTCCCCATTTTTTATTTTTTTTTACGCTTTTCTCTATCATGGAATAGAAATGCATCCTCCCATTGTCAGAGTTTGTATTCATAAAAGTGTTGGTGATATCTGAGAGGCGGATACAATCTGATGTCAGCTTTCGAGTTATCAGCTATCTGACACTCTGCATCCTATCCAAAACTTATTTCTTACCAGATCGACGTCTACTTGGGTGGTGATAGAATTCGGAAGGTTGATTCCGGTTATCATTTATGGGATGGTATATTTTCCCCATTTGTTCCACCATTGCGGGAACACTCAACCTACTAATAAATGCTACAAGGCGCGATCTAGCCAGGAATTAGTATAGAACAAGTAAGAAATGACTACATTGTAGTCAAAACCTGCGGCAGTGGCAATAATACAGTGAAAGACATATCAGCGGAGGTAGTGGTAATTGTAGAAAAAAGCGCCATCTGCCAGTGTTTTTATGCCAAGGGAAGTAATTTTCAACTTGTAACCCACAATTGTAGGGATTGCGTAATAGTTCTGATACCATATATATATATTCACTTTCCCCATTCAAAATCCGACGATTTTGACTCGGCCGTGCCGTCTATACTGAATTGACAGACGAACTCACCATGATCGCTTTGGCAATGTTTTGGTACAAGTATCGTGTATGCCAGGTTTCAAAACATTCGATTCAGTCGTTACTTTTTGCAAATCAAAAAGGCTTTCAAATATTTGGAAATCCAACAAATCCAACGGCACAGCGCGAAAATCTGCGCTCTTCAGTCTCCCTTCTCGCTTAATTTGCCGATAAAAATGGAAAATTTATATTTCCTTCGAAGTTATTTTTCAATAAATTTAGTATCAGGTCTATCACTTCGATCTGTGAAACTACGGAATGGGATTTAAGGCTTTATCGAACTGTCCAAGAGGCATAATGATAATTTTTCACTATTCAAATTGAGGCCTGTTACAGTCTTGATATTCGATTAAAATAATTAATTAGGTTTCTGCATTTACGTTCGTTATCATCTGCGAACTAAATTGCTTGCCACTCTTTTCCACGCAGCAAGTCAATACCAAGACATGGTTTGCTTCTTCTATATAAATGATTAACTATTTCATTCTTAGGAAATATCATCTCATCTGACATGTTCGGCCAAGCCTTTTCGAAGGTTGCTAATTTTATTAATTTCTTTTCTTTAAAATCAGATTCTGCAAACAAGAAACATTTCTAGTCAGTATCTATGGATATCTTCCTATACTCAATTCGCGAATATGTTTGTCACTAAGTCATTCCAAAGGTGATTCAAGTGCGACGTTTCGGGGCTAGTTCACTAAACAAGGTCTGTGTGTAAGAGAATGATGTCGAATTCTCGTTATTATCTTTTGATATATCAAATTGTTGCATTCGCGAAAATGACTGCCAAGTTAAAGTCAATGCGAAAGGTATCTAAGTATCAAAATCAAACTCAAAAACCCCTCCAGGAAAACAAAGGCCATAGCTTCTGGCAACGAGGTCAACTAGATCGTTTTTATGGCCAGTAACTGCTATATACTGTATGACGTAATTCCATACGTAAAACTGATTGACAAAGTAACGTAAATTTTGTATAGAACCAGTAAATTCTAGCAGAAAAGGGCTCCGTCTTGAGAGAATGATGTCAAATGCAATATGTTTCTGCGCATTGTCTGCTGATACACATAAGTATTGAATTTACGGAAGTGATTAATGCTATTCTAAAGGGATTCTGAGTGCGGAAGAAGACGGGAACATCAATACCAGCGAATCAAGGCCCTGGCTTGCGAGAATGAGGATAGAGGCTGTGTTCCGAAAGAGAATCATTCAAAATAGCTATTTGCAAAATGTCATGCTTGTAACCGAAAGTGCTCAATATAACTGCACGACTGCGAGGTATTGTTCGCGCACAGGGGTGTCTAACTCATTAAATACTACATAGTCATTTCTGTCCCTTCGAAGTGGGCTACCATTTGAAATTGTCCGGTAATGAGTGAGTCCATCTGAATCCTTTCGTCGGCAAAATAAGCAATCAAGATTCAAGATTTCATTGTACAAACACCAGTCAAAGACAGAGTACAAAATTTTAAGAGGAATACAACAAGAGAAACAATGGAACAGTGACATGAATATTAATATTTATATATATGTTATATCTGAGAGATATGTTATATCTGAGAGATATGTTATATCTGAGTGTTACCGTTGATATTAGAACCTTGATTTTTGGCATTGAAGTGCATCAGGGGACTGTTACCAGCATGTTTCGAGCTGACCTACTTTTGATGAAAATTTCTGGTGATTTTTGATTAAAATCACTGGTGAATCTAACTTGAGCCGTGCCCATCTTAATATAGGCAGGACTTCAACTGGGGGTCCAATAGTTCAGCGTGCGTCGGAGTCCTAATGCCTACCCTTCTTCTTATGTCCTGTGACGTTATTCACACTGGGCATGAAGGTGCATTAGGGAACTGTTGCCAGCATGTTTCGAGCTGACCTACTTTTGATGAAAATTTCAGTTGATTTTTGATTAAAATCACTGGTGATTCTAACTTGGGCCGTGCCCATCTTAATATTGGCAGGATTTCAACTGGGGGTCCAAGAGTTCAGTGCGTACCGGACCGTATCGGAGTCCTAACGCCTACCCTACTTCGTAGGTCCTTTGACGTTATTCGCACTATTCTCATGTATAATAAATCCAATCCGGATATTAACGAAGCAATAATTCATTCCACCGAATATAGTTGCAAATGAATTCAAACGCGCTTGAAGACAGTGTTGTCATGTGAGATCGGAGGTTGAAAAGAAAAGTGTGGCAGAGATCACACTCTCTTAGCGCATGCGCATTTCAAAAAGTCACAAGAAGAACAACAACAACAACAAGTGAGAAATGACTACATTGTAGTCAAAACCTGCGGCAGTGGCAATAATACAGTGAAAGACATATCAGCGGAGGTAGTGGTAATTGTAGAAAAAAAGCGCCATCTGCAAGTGTGTTCATGCCAAGGGAAGTAATTTTCAACTTCTAACCCACAATTGCAGGAATTGACTAATAGATTTGACACAATATATATATATTCGCTTTCCTCGTTCAAAATCCGACGATGTTGACTGGTCCGTGCCGTCTATACTGAATTGACAGACGAAGTCACAATAATCGCTTTGGCAATGTCTTGGTACAAGTATCGTGAATTCCAAGTTTCAAAACATTCCGTTCAGCCGTTGATTTTTGCAAATCAAAAAGGCTTTCAAATATTTGGAAATCCAAACAAATTTCAAGGATTTAGTCATAGCGCGAACATCTACGCTCTTCAGTCTCCCTTCTCGCTTACTTTGCCGAGCAAAATGGAAAATTTATATTTCCGTCAAAGTTAATTTTCAATGAATTTATTATCAGGCCTATCACTTTGATCTGTGAAACTATGGAATGGGGTTGAAGGCTTTATCGAACTGTTCAAGAGGCATAATGACATTTTTCACGATTCAAATTGAGGCCTGTGACAATCTTGATATTCGATTAGAATAATAAATTAAGTTTCTGCATTTATGTGCGTTATCATCTGCAAACTAAATACGGTACCTTGACACTCTTTTCCATGCAGCAAGCCAATATCAATGCATGATTTGCTCCTTCTATACAAATGATTACCTATTTCATCCTTAGGAGATATCACCTCATCCGACATGTTTGGTCAAGCCTTTTCGAAGGTTGATAATTTTATTAATTTTTTTTTTTAAGTCAAATTCTGCAAATAAGAAACATTTCTTGTCAGTATCTATGGATATCGCCCTATAATCAATTCGCGAATATGTTTGTCATTAAGTCATTCGGGAGGTGATTTAAGTGCGAAATTTCAGGGTTAGTTCACTAAACAAGGTCTGCGTGTATAAGAGAATCATGTCGAATTCTCGTTATTATCTTTTGGTACATCAAATTATTGCGTTCGCGAAAATGACTTCCAAGTCAATATGAAAGGTATCAAAATAAATTTAAAAAACTCTCAAGGAAATCAAGGTCCTAGCTTTTGACAACGAGATCAAATAGATCGCTTTTATGGTCAGTATCTGCTAATATATGACGTAATTTCATTCGTAAAACTGATTGACAAAGTAACGTAAATTGTGAAGTGTAGAACCAGTAAGTTCTAGCAGAAATGGGCTCTGACTTGAGAGAATGATGTCAAATGCAACATGTTTCTGCCCGTTGTCTGCTGATACACATAAGTATTGATTTTACGGAAGTGATTAATGCAATTCTAAAGGGATTATGGGTGCGGAAGAGGACGAGAACATCAATACCAGCGAAGCAAGGCCCTGGCTTGCGAGAATGAGGATAGAGGGACTGTGTTCCGAAAGAGGATCATTCGAAATAGCTATGTGCCAAATTTCATGCTTGTAACCGAAAGTACACAATATAACTATGATGTACTGTTCGCGCATAGGGTTGTCGGACTCATTAAGTACTACATAGTCATTTATGTATTATAAAACCGTTTGCGCATAAAGTCAGTTTTGAGTATTATCAATGAGTCGGTATAGCTAAGACATTGACAACGAGGTCAAATAGATCGCTTTTATGGTCAGTATCTGCTAATATATGACGTAATTTCATTCGTAAAACTGATTGACAAAGTAACGTAAATTGTGAAGTGTAGAACCAGTAAGTTCTAGCAGAAATGGGCTCTGACTTGAGAGAATGATGTCAAATGCAACATGTTTCTGCCCGTTGTCTGCTGATACACATAAGTATTGATTTTACGGAAGTGATTAATGCAATTCTAAAGGGATTATGAGTGCGGAAGAGGACGAGAACATCAATACCAGCGAAGCAAGGCCCTGGCTTGCGAGAATGAGGATAGAGGGACTGGTTCCGAAAGAGGATCATTCGAAATAGCTATGTGCCAAATTTCATGCTTGTAACCGAAAGTACACAATATAACTATGATGTACTGTTCGCGCATAGGGTTGTCGGACTCATTAAATAGTACATAGTCATTTATGTATTATAAAACCGTTTGCGCATAAAGTCAGTTTTGAGTATTATCAATGAATCGGTATAGCTACCATTAAGTGCAAGTCCAGGGATTGGAGGGTCATTGTTTCGATTCCCACAGAGGGTTAAGTTATTCTTCCTTTCAAAACATATTTCCATATATGCGAATTGCTTGGGGGTAAAGTTAAACATCTTTATTCGGTGAAAGTTGCTGAGTTGTTCCGCTTACTTCTGAAACGTAATTGTTGCGTTTGTTTTTATGATGCATGATCTATAATTTGATACCAAGTATTATTCAATGTTAATCATAATGATAATGCGTTACTTGTTATGCTTCTTCGCCAATTTGTGTTTTATCTAGATTGGGTAGATAAAATGATTACTAGAAGTAGTGAACTTATTTTTCTACTTTCTAAGACAGTCGCCTGGGACTGTATGCAAATTAGCTGAACCACCGACAAGGTTGCGGCTCATCTTCTTTGGTATATAAGAAATCCAAGGATCTTAAATTGTGTATACATCTGCATACTGTTCAATGAAAATGGTAATATCTGAAGACAGTGACTGATGTGACGACCGACAGCTTTAAAGCGACTGACGTAAGAGAATTGAAGTCTGAACGGAAATCAACGAAGCAATAATTCATTCCACCGAATATAGTTGCAAATGAATTCAAACGCGCTTGAAGACAGTGGTTTCATGTGAGATCGGAGGTTGAAAAGAAAAGTGTGGCAGAGATCACACTCTCTTAGCGCATGCGCATTTCAAAAAGTCACAAGAACAAGAAGAAGAAGAACAACAACAACGCGAGCCTCCCGTAGACCTGCGTGCCGCAGGTAACAACAACAACAACAACGCGAGCCTCCCGTAGACCTGCGTGCCGCAGGTAAAAATACGCCTCAGCCCTTTCGCACATTTCAACAGAAGCCTCGATGCTACGGGTGTCCGATCAGTTATCGGACAATTTTCGCGGTTTATTTGGAATATATAAAAAAGTACTTCTTGAAATGACATGAAAACTGACACGATGATTGCTGAGCTCGTCGGCTATCTTCCGTTATGAATTCCGTCGATGACGTCACTCCCTTCTGCACGTGCGAGAGCTATTTTTAACTCGACTTTTCAGCTCAGTTTCCGCCGTGGACAGTACCAGTTATCGGACACCCATCGTGAACAAGAATTTGACGTTGAAGTACAATGTATTTTCAAGTTTTGTGCATGACAAGCGTTAGTTGGAGTTCTGTCGTTTAAGATGATATGATCATTGTTCAATTTCTATACCTATTTACTTGAGAGCGAGATCGGGAAGACAAGGTGGTAGATCGAATTTCGCACCCCGCCACAACACGAGAAATTTCGAATTTTGATGAAAACAAAAATGTTAGATTTAAATTTTTCGACTTTCGTGGCTACCTATAATTCTATATTTTGCATAACAATTAGAAATGATCTCCCCTTTGTTCTGACATATTATTGCCTTGTCATCACGAGCACAACACGTGCGCTCGAGATGCGTGTCCGATAATTGTCCTGTCCGATAACTGGTCGGACACCCGTAGATCTCAGCAATTCCAGAGACAAGACCCTGTTAAACCAACCCATAACGCTATATCCACCCAGTGTACCAGGACTTTTACAGACAGGGAAGAATTTTTTCACGATATCACATTGTTACTTGAGAATCACCAAATTAATCAAAACCTCATTATCGGTGGTGATTTCAATACAGTTTTCAATCCTGATTTAGATCGCATTGGTACCTCTGCACACAGAATGTCAACTAATCTCTTACAGCTGATACAGCAATTCAATCTGGTGGATGTATGGAGAGAGAGGAACCCATTCACTAAACTGTTCACATGGTCTAATGGTGTATCAAAATCTAGAATAGATTTTTGGCTAATCTCTTCAAACTTACTGGGGAAAGTTCACTCTTCTGATATTAACATAAGCATTAAATCTGATCATAAGTATGTGTCATTAACTTTGAATTGTAACAAATTATTTAAGCCTAACTTTTGGAAATTCAATAATTCTTTAATAGCAGATGATGTATATGTTACTAAAATCCAAAATTTAATTCTTGAAATACAACAAGGCGCAGAATGGACAAATCCGACACAGAAATGGGAATGGCTTAAATACAAAGTGATGCAAACTTCAATAGAATATAGTAAACAGAAAAAAGAAGAAAGAAATAAACAGGAAAAAGATCTTATAAGGGAGCTGACAATCTTGGATAGACAGCTCTCCAGCACAGAAACACCAGATCTTTTAGAACGCTATCATGCCACTAAATTGAAGTTAGAAACCATGTATGAAGACCGGGCTAAAGGAGCTAAAATCCGCTCTAAGTGCAACTGGTTGGAGAAGGGTGAAAAAAGCAATAAATATTTTTATGATTTAGAAAGGAGAAAACAAAGCAAGAAATTGATAACTGAACTTTACAATGAAGATGGTTCTGTCAATACAGACCAGAAATTTATTATGAAAAAGCTTGAAACATATTTTGAAAATCTGTATATCTCCAAGATTGATGTAAATGACTTTGAAGATATGGAAGATTTTTTCAAAACAGATGATCTTCCTCAAGTAGAGAATGAAGATCTGCAAATATTTGAAAATTGCATTGATCAGGAGGAAATACTATATGCCTTACAGTCTATGAACCTTAACAAGTCGCCAGGGTGTGATGGACTGACTGTGGAATTTTACTCAAAATTTTGGCAGAACTTGAAAGAATTATATTTGGATAGTTTAAATCACAGCATAGAGTGTGGCAACTTATCAATATCCCAATGTAGAGGGCTAATAACTCTAATTGAAAAACCCGAACGTGACTTAAAAGATCTTAAGAACTGGCGTCAAATAACTTTACTGAATGTGGACTATAAAATATTTGCTAAAACTCTAGCTTTGCGTATTAAGCGGGTTATAGAAAAGCTTGTACATTCCACACAAACAGGTTTCCTTAGTCACAGGTTCATAGGGGAAAACATTAGAGCGATCCTAGATCTATTAGAATCTGATATTGAAGAGGGATATTTGCTATTTTTGGATTTTGAAAAGGCATTTGACTCATTAGAATATTTGTTTATTTACAAATCTCTGAAGCTGTTCAATTTTCCTGATTCATTCATTAGGTTTGTTCAGGTATGTTACTGTAAAACTGAAAGTGCAGTGTTAAATAGTGGAAGGACAACTCGTTGGTTTAAGAATGAACGAGGAACAAAGCAAGGGTGTCCTCTCTCTCCTTATATTTTTATTCTGTGTGCAGAGCTACTCAATCATGCTATACGTAAGGACGACAATATCCAAGGTATACTAATAGGCCGCACCGAGTATAAAGGGGTCTATTTTGCAGATGATTCTGTCGCATTTGCAAAGAACTGGCAATCTGCCATCAATATTTTGCGGTTCTACCAACATCAGAATAGGTATTCAGGTCTGTGCTTGAGTATAGATAAATGTGCAGCCTTTCCCCTTGCGGCAGAGAACCAAGATTTACCAGTTAAAACAGTGGAGGAAGTAAAATGTCTGGGAGTGACCGTATCTAGGATAGATCAAGATAGGGCTAGTGAATCTGATATAATTCGACAAAAACTTAAAATAGAGAAGCGATTTAATATCTGGAAACAAAGAATGCTATCCATTTTTGGCCGAAATTTGTTAATGAAATCGGAGGGGATTTCCAGGTTGGTCCATTTAGCGAGTGTCCTTCACTTGGACGATTCATATGTAAAAACGGTTAACAAGTTGTTTTATTCATTTGTATGGAATAGCAAAGTAGAAAAGGTTAAACGAAGTCAAATGTGTTTAGAGATGGAAAAGGGAGGGATAAAAGCACTTGATTTTACCTTGATGAACAAAGCTTTAAAACTGGTTTGGCTTGCTCGATATTTTTCCTTGAATAATAGTTTATGTAAGCCCTTTATTGACTTGGCATTTAGATCATGTGGTGGGTTGGAACTTGTTCTTCACTGTAATTTCCTCCCTAGCAAATTATTGTTAAAAAATTCCTTCTATTTGGATATGCTGAAATTTTATAAAGAGGTGCAGAATCGATACAATAGTATCAATGATATCTCTGCTGACATATTTAATGAAGTGATGTGGAATAATACAAGATTCACTTACAAGCGAAAATCCTTCTTTGATGAGGATTGGTATGGAGCTGAGATCATTTTTGTCTGGCAGCTTTTAGATGAAAGTGGGAATTTTCTCAAGTTTGACAGACTTAGTGAAAAGTTTAATTTGGTAACAACCAACATTTTGTTTAACATTTACACCAAAGCGGTTAAAAAGAAACTTGGTAGCAATTTATTTAACCCACGCAATTGCTTGACAAAGCTCCCAGACAAACCAGTTATAACCAATATCAACTTGGATGCTTGCAGCACCAAGTGTAAGTTTTTTTACAATTTGCTTTTGACATTACAAACTAATGAAAAAATGGATAGACCAGAATTGACAGCTTATAAAACCATAAGTAACCTACCAGTGGAAAACAAAATAAAGCAACTACAATTTAAACTTTTGTATAATTTATTTCCATGTAATGTTTACTTACATAAAATCAAAGTGAAGGCCAGCAACTTGTGTGATAAATGTGGCCAGGTTGATAGTGTTCGACATGCAATGTATGCATGCTCTACAGCACAAACGTTTTGTGAACATCTTCACGTATGGCTCCATTTGATATTTCGTACATGGGGCTATGAGTTTGATGACCCAATGGATGATAAAATGATAATGTTTGGATTTGTATACTTTCCCCATACGAAGTTGCCATATAATATCAAAATGGTACTGGAGTATGTTCTTGCCTGTGCAAGATACTTCATATATAGATCAAAATATACAAATGAAACTCTCTATCTAACAACTTTTAAAGTCTACTTGAAGCAAAATATTGATGTTTTACAGAAATCCAAAATCTCCAAGTATAAACTGATAACTGAAAATATTCGTAAATATATAGCATCTGCGATATGATTTCAGTCATTTTACATACATGTACTACATTGTTACAACATATCTTTGTGGTCCTAGTTTATCGGAGTTAGTAACCGCAAAGCCTATGTATTTCATATGTAACCGAGTCGGAGTTGATAGATACCAGTATGTATTTTTCAGTAGCCTATGTAATTTTCATTAGCCTATGTCCATCATTGAAATACCTATGTCACTGTGTTAAGTACAATACTGCTGTTGCCATGCACCCATAGTATGCATGATGCCCTGTCATATATGGTGGTTAACATCTGATAGTAATAAGCCCCACTCCCCAGGGATCCTGGACCTTGGGAGTGTTAAGTGTAACAGGAATACAGAATAAAGCCAAAAAAAAACAAAAAAAAAGGACACATAATCCATTTAACAGTCAGCAATCTTCCAACTCCAATCATTACAGATGAATTGTAAGCAAAACCGGGCAAAGAAAAAGACTTTCGGCGCATTCCGTTCTTCTTCTTCTTTTTTTTTTTTTCATTCCGTTCTTCTCTATTACGCTCAACATCTGAACAGGGTTGTCTCCCATTATGACAGATAGAATACGATCCGTAGGGCCGTAGCTTTTCATGGAAATCGTATTAGGCTTATAGTAGAGAACAAGCAACATCACCTCTCTTACCAATATTATGGCCTATCTGTCAATGTCGGTAGGACCTTCGCTCTGCAGCAACGGTTTTGTATGCTACAGTAGATGGTGCTATCTATACTATTCACTCTGCTGATCGGAATTGTTTCCTGACAAAGACAGATACAGGGCCATCCATCCCACTTACCGCTACTACGTATACTCTCAGAAATATTCAGGGAATAATCTTGAATAGATCAGGCTGCACATCCACAACTCAATTTCAGGGATTTTACCTGAAATCCAGGGATAATTTCCTGAAATTCAGGTATATCATCCATGAATTAAAGCTAAATTACCTGAATTTTAGAGGAATTTACGTACCTGAATAGGATCGGGAACTTGCTAATCAGGGTGGTCAATTTGCTTGAATTTTAGGGAAAATCCTCTCATTCAGAGATCTTTTTCCTGAAATTCAGGTAATCAGCCCTGAATTTCAGCCAAAATCCCTGAAATTGAGTTGTGGATATACAACCTGATCTGTTCAAGACTTTTACCTGAATAGTTCTGAGAGTGTACCATTTAGGCTTCACTTGGAAAGGTGGGATTTATTTCAATCAGTGCTTGGCCAGGGGGAGGGGGATTATTCGAAATGCAATATATTTGAATCCTTCAGCTCTGCTATTGGGTGACCAGGAACAAACTGGACGTCCAGAGAACCCCTAAGAGGCAAGATGAGGCGATATCGGCGTCCCTATGGCACAAGAAAAAACTTGGGCTGTGAACTTGATACAATGACGTTGATACGACGACTGGTGCTGTCATGCCTCATATTGCATATATCGCATATCTTGCATATCGCTCCAATTTATTACCTGTATATGACAGGATTCTGCTGGTGGGCTGTTAGTCCCCGAGAGTCGGGAGGTCCGCCCTCTGTACATGTCACTCGGCAAATATATGTAGGTTTATGGGAAATTTAAGTCGTACGACGTCGGGCATTACAGGTAAGTTTCTCTGGGTATTCTTGCATTTATCAGGTTACCCCATGTGAAGGCGTTTATTCCATCAGACTTCGACGATACTCATCCAATAACATCAGATGAGTTGTTTGACCTGATCTATCATCACAGCTCCCGAACTAGCGTATCTAATTCCGCTTAAGCCGGTGCTAGGGGCCGTGTGGATACTGCATAGTCTCCACATGAACAGCTGCAATAAAAGCGCGGCTGAGATACTAAGGCTACGTCAGAGAATTCACCGTATTCTCGGGTCTGAATGTTAGGTGCCGAAGGATGCTTTCCGGAGAATCATATGGTTACTTTTTAGTCGCCAGACGTCGTCAATTTTTCCCACCTCTTGCATATCGCTCCAATTTGTTACCTGTATTTGGTAGGATTCTGCTTGTGGACTGTTAGTCCCCGAGGCCTGCCCTCTGTACATGTCACTCGACAAATATATGTAGGTGTATTGTTTTGGTGGAAAATTTAAGCCGTACGACGTCGGGCATTACAGGTGAGTTTCTCTGGGTATTCTTGCATTTATCAGGTTACCCCATGTTAAGGCGTTTACTCCTTCAGACGTCCACGATACTCCTCCATTAACACCAGATGAGTTGTTTGAGCTGATCTGTCATCGCAGCTCCCGAGCTAGCGTATCTAATTCCGCTTAAGCCGGTGTTAGCGGCCGTGTGGATACTTCATAGTCTCCACATGAACATCTGCAATAAAAGCGCGGCTGAGATACTAAGGCTACGTCCGAGAATCCACCGTACTCTCGGATCTGAATGTTAGGTGCCGAAGAATCCTTTCCTGTAGAGTCATATGGTTACTTTTTAGTCACCAGACGTCGTCAATTTTTCCCACCTCTTGCATATCGCTCCACTTCACGTTCAATTTTCAGTTCATGGCGACGCATGTCCCGGGAGAATTAAATAGTTTAACGGTTGCTCTTTCTCGCATGCAGGTGGAAGTATTCCCGCGGCTAGCACCATATGCCCAGCGACACCCCTATCGGGACCTGCATCTTCCTGTGTCGCCTTGGCTCGAAATATGGACCAACTGATGCATAATGCGGTGGCTCCTTCATCATGGTTAGCAAACAAGCATAGGCCTACTTGACGAATTTTTGGCTTATTTTGCCTCCAATATCAGCTGCCACATGTACTTCCTATTTTAGTTCCGACACTGTCCCTCTTTAGTTCGTAGCTCATTTCACAGCAATTTTCAACATCTACAGTTACATCTTACGTATGAGTCATTTCACATGGCCATCACACAACCTGTTGCAACTCTCGGTAGTCAAATTCGCAGAAGATAACTTCAACCATGGTATCGCATTTACCCACTTGAAGCATTGCTTAGGTGGCCCTTTTCATCTCACTATTCCCAGAGCCGATTCTCCCTATTGCACAGTTTTGGCTAAGATTGACTATTCAAAAGCCCGGGGCAATGCTCCAGTGCCATTAATTGCTTCACTTTGGCTGCCCCAGCAACGCAGCGATAGTTCGCAGCAGAGGTCAGTATTGCTCTACAGTCTACGAAAGCTATGGGCCCGGAAGCGCGATATTGGGATATCGCGCTTCCGGGCCCATAGCTTTCGAATTGGGGCGACAACAAAGGCCTCCACTCAAGGACTGTCAGAAAGAGAGATTAGACGCTTGAGACGATGAAAATCCATTGCCTTGAAGACGTATATTCACGAAAAGTGTTGTCTAACGATCCCATCGGAATAAATACACCTTAAGTGTTGGCTTTTGACGGGCTGCATCAGCTTTGACGGTGTGGGGCAGTAGATTGTATATGTTCTGGTGCTAGTTAGACTTATCGCGCATAATTAGTCGTTATGCGAAGGTTTCTTGCGCGCTTCAGTATAAATAATTCTCTCCTGGTTCTTCTTGCCAGTTGCAAGACTCTAACCGAGTTGTTATTTTACTGCTAGCTGCTTTCCAGGTTTACATGACATTGTATTGTATTCCTTCTTCAAGGGTTCTTAAGAAGTCACGTTAGCCTCCTCAGCATCACGAATTTCACATGATACGCTCCACGTTGTAAAATCCAGTCAAAACGTTCTTCAGTGGTGATATGCTTGGGTATTCCTGGAAACACATCATCCATGCAATGTGGGAGGTCCAGATCACTACTCTCTAGGAATCCAGCATCACTTCACCACGGATCCAGACGAGTCGCCCACGGAGATGATATTGGAACACGTTGCTGTGAGTGCTATGTACCAACACCATTGGCAGCCGTCGTTGTATTAAAATTACAAGCGTCTGGTCCGTCATTCATAATTCAGCCGTCGTCCATTAAAGAATATTCGCGTCCATAGTCCAAAGACCCATTCCATATTCCATATAACAGTATTAGCACCAAATTCAAAAAGACAATCATAGTATACATACACATAGGCTTGTTTCCTGCAAGAGAGAAGCGGTCAACAGTTTTCAATGATGTCGGCAAGACATCATGATGTTCCAAAAATATCAAATCCGTATCACTGATCAGTATTCTTAATCCATAATATTCGTTGTAAAGTCGTCATCTAAAGAATGATGTATCTCAGTCACGCTTTGATTGTGACAGTTCATATGAGTACTATGAGGATCTTGAAGTATATGGGCTCATACGGCCCCTAGCCCCGGGTTAAGCGGAATTAGACACAAGTTACAAAACGTAACGCCATAGATCTTGCACGCTACGCTCGTATTTTGCTATCAGCATGCGATATGTGTCGCCAAATTTGAGAAACTTTGAGTGGAGGCGCTTGGTGGTGTAGCCCTGTTTTATAACTTTCTGCAACTATGTTTTATGACGTTGATTAAAATCGTCACATTTAACACAGGATCCAGCAAATGCTACTAGGCGTGATATGTATACGCCATATGCAGGTCCCACTGGAATATTACTGTCCAGAAAGAACACCATCGTGTTGTGTTGGACCGGTACAATTTCCTGTTACTCGACAACATCAATCTACAGATCACTTGATAAAGGCTCCGGTATGAGAGTCGAAAGCTTGTGTATTAAATACGTTTACGTGGAGTACAGCTCAGAAGTCGTCATCTAAAGAATGATGTATCTCAGTCACACTTTGATTGTGACAGTTCATATGAGTACTATGAGGATCTTGAAGTATATGGGTTCATACGGCCCCTAGCCCCGGGTTAAGCGGAATTAGACACAAGTTACAAAACGTAACGCCATAGATCTTGCACGCTACGCTCGTATTTTGCTATCAGCATGCGATATGTGTCGCCAAATTTGAGAAACTTTGAGTGGAGGCGCTTGGTGGTGTAGCCCTGTTTTATAACTTTCTGCAACTATGTTTTATGACGTTGATTAAAATCGTCACATTTAACACAGGATCCAGCAAATGCTACTAGGCGTGATATGTATACGCCATATGCAGGTCCCACTGGAATATTACTGTCCAGAAAGAACACCATCGTGTTGTGTTGGACCGGTACAATTTCCTGTTACTCGACAACACCAATCTACCCCACTACGTCCATGCAAATTTTGAAGCCACGGCCTTCCGGTTAAATTTTACCTTCGGCTATTTATTACGGCATAAGGATTACAAGCCTCTAGTCCGTCATTCAAAATACAGCCGTCGTCCATTAGAGAATATCCGCCTCCATAATCCAAAGACCTATTCCATATTCCATATAACAGTATTAGCACCAAATTCAAAAAGACAATCAAAAATCAAATTCAAAAAGACAAACCGAGACGGATCAGCTCCGATATTGTTACCCGAGTAAAAGTACCCTCATTAAAACCACTATGGTGTATATCTCTAATCTTCCATGGAAACGGATAAACAATTGGACAATCTGTATATTTACTGGCAATTTATGAAATTCAACAGATCACTTGATAAAGGCTCCGGTATGAGAGTCGAAAGCTTGTGCATTAAATACGTTTACGTGGAGTACAGCTCAGAAGTTTGTCTATTTCTATAATCAACGAACCCACGTATGAGTCTAAAACAGTATAACAGTACCCTCGTACACCTCCAGCCCTTCGTCACCACGAATCGTGCGTCGCTGGAGACGACACTGGCCCAACTGGAGACCTTGGATCCCTCGGAATGTGCTCGTCTAAAAGGCCCCAACACCAATGGCATTTTCGTGACTAAACAGGTCGACCACACGATCGGTGAACAATCACCCTCCACATCTGTTGGTCACGCCGGGAAGGCATGTATGCCTTAGTTCGCGATGCTCACGGACACTACACTGACCAGAACTGCCTGTTCCGCTGCCTGGCTATCCGTCTGGACGAGGCCCGGTGTGAAGGCTTAGAATGTCCGAGAGTCAAGAGTGTCCGGGACTTATCTTCTAACCCAGGTAGGACATTTTTCTTCACCTTAAAGATAAGTGCCGACCCTTAGTTTCTATAATGAATGGGCACTCCTAGCCAGGACATTGTTTTTCCTCACACAGGCACAGGACGAGCGACCGAATTGCCAGCGGCTATTGGGAGCATTACTTACGCGAGCAGGAAATGGCATCTCATCATTTCCGCGAGGTACCCTTGGGTCAACTGGATGTGGCGGAGAGCTTGTGACAGGTCAACATTTTCGTCTACAGCGTAGACCAACATGTGGATGACAACGACGACCATGACCCTGGACTCGGAGCCAGCTTCGTGCATCGATCCCCGGAGAAGGACGTCACGACCATGAAGTTGAATTTGTACCAGGAGAGGTCTGGTGGTCAGCTCTCCTACATCATTAATATGAACACCTGTTCCGAGACGTACACGTCCTAACGTGTTCAAACAATCCTCACACTTTCGCCACCACGAGAAGAGGTGCGACAACACCGTCAAACACCTTCCCCAGTGGCGCCAATAACCACGTCGCCCTTTTCACGTATTCCCTGGATTTACCTGGCGCCCAGTTACAGCTATGGTCAGTGAGTGAAACCTCTGAATGCGCCCAGAGCGAAGGTCGCTTTCCGTATACGTATATGACTCACCTGGACCGTCTGGAAGAGATACAGCTCCCTCCCAAGCGGTCTTTTAAAACACGATCTGAAGAGGAAACGTTATCTATAAAATCCAGCGGGGATTTTCTCATATACTACAGCAGGCATCAGCATTCCCATGCTGACACTTTGTGGTATCTGTCCCATGACATACACCTACCTTTCTGCCTGATCAGACAGAGAAAGACGCCAGCAGAGCATGTTTGACTGCTTGAAATGCGACACCCTGGGAGGGCCCAGTATCATTTTCATCCCGGTACGATGAGAACGATCTGACCCACATCCGGGTAAAATCGTGCCGTAAGATCATCGAATTTGACGCCCGGCGCTCTCTACCTGGCTTATTTACCCAATTCATGACGGCAGGACTTTACTCATAGGATGGTGATCAGGAGTTCACGGCCCAACGGCCCACGAAACATCTGGGGTGCGGCGTATCACTTTGGGTACACCGGTTCTCGTCAGATCACCGAAGTTAAGCAAAGTTGAGCCCGGTCAATACTTGGACGGCTTACCGGGTGCCGTACTGGCTGGGCTGATACGTGTCCAGGATAATAGGAACTGTGGACACCCCGGTTTTCTGACACATGTAGGCATCGCCGTGATACGCTTGAAAGATTATTGAAAACGACGTTAATTCCTACTCACTCACTCACTCACCAAACATCTGCCATAACAATAGTTGGACTGGGAAGCTCAGTGACGGGGCATGGCCATCCGTCACCAAACCAACCACAGGGAGAAACGGACTGGAGATCGACACCTCCCCGTAGACGGGTTTGCATTCACCAATCAACTACGCCTCCCCCTCAAAGGATTTACCATCATCAACCAACGGTCAACCATGTTTCAGTTCCACGGCTCCTACTGACACGACCATGTGTGTCCGTTCACAGGAGGGCGCTACAACGAGCGCCGTGGTCTGAGGCTGTCGCCTTACGCCCCGAAGTGAAACAGAACCGACACTATTTTCAGATGTTGGTGGAGGGAATATCGATGCCACCATGCGGGGTATGCCGAGTTCTCAAACAATCTCGACGTGTGCTGATCGGGGGTATGCACTGCGTGATACCACATGTACAAATATTTCACCTATATATTTCAGCTGGTCGAGGGTTACAAGCCTATATCACCAGAGTTTTCGGAGAGTGCCCATCCCCGACATCGAACGCAACAAAGCCCAAGTCAGTCGTGTCTGATATCCCATGCAGCCACGCCCATGATCGAAGGAGGCGTTGAAGATCGGAGAGCTTGTACGGGTCAGTAAGTTAAGGGCAGTTACAAGCGTCTGGTCCGTCATTCATACCATGAAATCATTCATTCATACCATAAAATCTTCATCACTATTCAGGTCTAAGCTTAAATCTTATTTACTCGAAGTTTTACCTGTTTCACGTTGAAATTCCTAGAATGTATGCCCAAAGTTTTTAAGTTTTTTTTAATTC